>JADRCD010200982.1:45887-82349 GCA_019843815.1 Montemys delectorum
TGTGTGTGTGTGTGTGTGTGTGTGTGTACTTTCCATGGCTTTCATGTAAAGGTCAGATGACAACATGAATGAGTCAGTTCTCTGCTTCCCACGTGTGTTCTGAGGTTGTAACTCAGGTTGTCAGGCTAGGAATCAAGTACTTCTGTGTATTGATCTTTTATGAATGACTTTTGTGGAGATTTTCTATCATCTGCTGACAGCTTTCATTAGTACAAGAATTCATACTATCTTTAGTTCCTAAACAGTAGTTTTATTTATCATCAATAATATATATTTAGATTTACATTACCAATTATACCAATTCATACTTCCTGAGCAATAACTGGGTAGTAGGCATGTTTGTATGGTTATCTCATTTGCTTCCAAACCAATATGTTCAGTGTTTAAGAACATGAGAGGAATGGGAGATTGAATTAATCATAATATTTATTTATCACCAAGCCTCAACATTAGTCAAGCCATGGCTCACTTTTCATCAAGCTGGTATATTAATTACTATTTAAGATTTGACAAACATCTATCAGAAACATCAATGTACAACTTGTAAATAATGTAAACGTCTAAATAAATTTTAAGTGTAATCAAGCTTTAGCTTTTCTTAAGATTTTCTTGACTTTATTTTATTTAAATTAAACTAAAATATCCTTAGTTACCCTACACCTGAAGCTATTTATATCATGAGTATAATATACAGTTAGTGATTTTTTGTTAAGTCTAAAAAATATTAAAAACATGTGGAATAGTGGAATTTTCATAAAGTGTGCTTCCTCTAGTGCTCCTTCTCAATCAGTTTCACTCTCCAGAGCACAGACTATGGAAGCCACTTCAGTCGCCATGGTTTCAATTTGATCATATATAATACTTCAAACCACATTTCCTCTTTGTACATAGCAGAATTTCATGCTTATTTTCCCCATATTCTTCTATATATGTTATTTCCAATGTTGAATAGTAACTAATCTATTACAACTATTAGTACCTGAGTTACCTCACTCAGGATGATATTTTCCAGTTCCATCCATTTGCCTGCAAAACTCGGGATGTCCTCATTCTTAATAGCTGAGTAGTATTCCATTGTGTAAATGAACCACATTTTCTGTATCCATTCTTCTGTCATGGGACATCTGGGTTGTTTCCAGTTTCTGGCTATCATAAATAAGGCTGCTATGAACATAGTGGAAGACGTGCCCTGTGGCATGGTGGGGCTTTTTTTTTTTTGAGGTATATTCCCAAGAGTGGTATTGCTGGGTATTCAGATAGATCTATTTCCAATTTTCTGAGGAACCTCCAGATTGATTTCCAGAGTGTTTGTACAAGTTTGCAATCCTACCAGCAATGGAAGTGTTCCACTTTCTCCACATCCTCGCCAACATGTGCTGTCAGCTGAGGTTTTGATCTTAGCTATACTGATTGATATAAGGTGGAATCTCAAGGTGGTTTTGATTTTCATTTCTCTGATCACTAAGGACTTTGAACATTTCTTTAAGTGCTTCTCACCCATTTGAGATTCTTCTATTGTGAATTCTCAGATGACTTCTATACCCTACTTTTTGATCATGTTGTTTGGTTTTTGTTTTGTTTTGTTTTGTTTTCCTTTGGTTTGGTTTTGGTGGTTAGCTTCTTGAGTTCCTTATGTATTTTGTATATGAGCCCTCTATTGGATGTGAGGTTGGTGAAGACTTTTTTCCCAATCTGTAGGTTGCTGATTTGTCTTATTGACTATGTACTTTGCCTTACAGAAGTTTTCTAATTTCATGAGGTCCCATTTACCAATTCTTGATCTTAGAGCATGTCTTAGTCAGGGTTTCTATTCCTGCACAAACATCATGACCAAGAAGCAAGCTGTAGAGGAAAGGGTTTATTCAGCTTACTTCCACATTGCTGTTTATCACCAAAGGAAGTCAGGACTGGAACTCAAGAAGGTCAGGAAGCAGGAGCTGATGCAGAGGACATGGAGGGATGTTCCTTACTGGCTTGCTTCCCCTGGATTGCTCAGCCTGCTCTCTTATAGAACCCAAGACTTCCAGCCCAGGGATGGCACCACCCACAAGGGGCCCTACCCGCTTGACCACTAATTGAAAAAATGCCCAACAGCTGGATCTCATGGAGGCACTTCCCCATCTGAAGCTCCCTTCTCTGTGATAACTCCAGTCTGTGTCAAGTTGACACACAAAACCAGCCAGTACAATTGTCCCCTTGTCAACTTGACACACAAATGCATCATTATTAAGCCTCAACCCTTGCTTTCTTATTCATCCCCAAGATCTAAAGTCCTACAGTCTTTACATATTAAAAGTTCAATCAATTTAAAATGTCCAATATCTTTTACAATTCAAGATTTCTTAACTGTGGGCTCCACTAAAATGCTTTCTTCCTTCAAGAGGGAAAAATATCAGGGCACAGTCACAATCAAAAACAAAAATCAAACTCCCACCATCCAATGTCTGGGATCCACTCACAATCTTCTGGATTCCTCCAAGGGCTTGGGTCACTTCTCCAGCTTTGCCCTTTGTAGCACACACTTTGTCTTCTAGGCTCCAGATGCCTGTACTCCACTGCTGCTGCTGTTCTTGGTTGTCATTCATGGTACTGGCATCACTAAAACACTGTCTTCCTCTGTAACTAGGCTTCACCAATAGCCTCACATAGGCTCTTTTCATGGTGCCAACCCTCAACTCCTTTGCATGACCCCTTCAGTCCTGGGCTGTCAATTGCAACTGAGGCTGCACCTTCACCAGTGGCCTCCCATGACCTCTCATTATGCTGAGTCTTAGCTGCTCTTCATGACCCCTTCATGCCTTTAAAACCAGTACCACGTGGGTGACTCTTACACATTACCAAGTCCTGCTGCAGCACAAGGTACAACCTTGGCTATCTCTGGAACACAACCTCTTTGGGCTCCCAGAAAACACTTCCCAGAATATGTCACCTCAGTGATGCTGGTCTCTTCTTAATCACTGCTAATTTCTTAGCTCCAGCTAACCAGCATCAATAGTCCCAGTAATGCAAAGTTTTTGGTTTAGTAGTTCTGGTATCTTGTTAATCACAGCTGATACTTTAGCCCCAGCTAACCAAAACCACAGAATCTTCACAATCAAAACAACATGGCTCTGATAAGAGTCTTTAATCGTCCCTCTGAAATTTCACAAGCCAGGCCTCCATCTCTGCACGTGATCTTCCAAACTCCTACTGAACATCCCACAGAGTTCTTAACAACCAGTGGCTCTTCTAGCTCAAAGTTCCAAAGTCCTTCCACAGTCCTACCCAAAACATGGCCAAGTTGTCACAGGAATACTCCACTATGCTGGTACCAATTTGTCTTAGTCAGGGTTTCTATTTCTGCACAAACATCATGACCAAGAAACAAGTTGTGGAAGAAAGGGTTAATTCAGTTTACTTCCATATTGCTGTTATCACCAAAGGAAGTCAGGACCGGAACTCAAGAAGGTCAGGAAGCAGGAGCTGATGCAGAGGCCATGGAGGGATGTTCCTTACTGGCTTGCTTCCCCTGGCTTGCTCAGCCTGCTCTCTTATAGAACCCAAGACTTCCAGGACAGGGATGGCACCACTCACAAGGGGATCTACCCCCTTGACCACTAATTGAGAAAATGCCCCACAGCTGGATCTCATGGAGGCACTTCCCCATCTGAAGCTCCCTTCTCTGTGATAACTCCAGTCTGTGTCAAGTTGGCACACAAACCCAGCCAGTACAAAGCATAAGTCATTGGTGTTCTATTAAGGAAATTTCCCCCCTGTGCCAATGAGTTCAAGGCTCTTTTCCCCTTTCTCTTTTATTAGATTAAGTGTATCTGGATTTATACTGAGGTCCTTGATCCACTTAGACTTGAGCTTTGTGCAAGGTGACAAATATGGGTATATTCGTTCTTCTATATACAGAGAGCCAGTTAGACCAGCACCATTTATTGGACATGATTTCTTTTTTCCATTGTATATTTTTGGCTAATTTATCAAAGATCAAGTGTCTGTAAGTGGGTGGTTTTATTTCTGGGTCTTCAATTCTATTCCATTGATCAATCTGTCTGTCTCTGTATCAATATCATGCAGTTTTTATGACTATTGCTCTGTAGTAAAGCTTGAGGTCAGGGATGGTGATTCCCTGAGCCATTCTTTTATTGTTAAGAATTATTTTCACTATCCTGGGTTTTTTGACTTTCCAGATGAATTTGAGGATTGTTCTTTCCATGTCTTTGAAGAATTGGGTAAAGGTTTTGATGGAGACTGCATTGAATCTGTAGATTGCCTTTGGTAGGATGACCATTTTTACTATATTAATTATGCCAATCCATGAGTATTGGAGATCTCTCCATTTTCTGAGATGGTATGTATTCATTAATAATTGTATATTAGCCAAAAAAAGTGTACAGAATACCCAAGATACAGTCCAAAGAACTCAAAAAGATCAATAAACTGAAGCACCCAAGTTAGGATGCCTCAGTCCAACTTGGGAGGGTGAAGAAAGCAATCACAAGGGGGAAGGGAGGGAGGTACTTGGAAGGAAAAGTTGAAGGGGGGACTTGATCTGATATTGGGTGAGGAAAAAGGATTGAAGCCCCGAGGGCCAACAGAAAGTAATCAGGAAGCCTCAGGAGGTAGAAAGTTGGGACACCCTCCAGAATGTACCAGAGACCTGGGAGATGACAGACTCTCAGGACTCAAGGGGAGGGACCTTAGATGAAATTCTTTACAGTAGGGGGAGAGAACTTAACCTCCAGCAGAAAGACAAGACATCAGGTGAAGTAGCAGGTTGCCATTCCATAGTCAAAACTCTGACCCATATTTGTTTCTGTCTGAAAGAACTACAAGAATGGAAATAGAGAGGAGCCCGAGGAAAAGAAGGTCCAGAGAGAGGCCCAAAGTGGAATCCAGCTCAAGAGGAGGTCCCAAGGCCTGACACTACTACTGAGGCTAGGAAGTGCTCACAAAAAGGGACCTATCATTACTGCCCTACAAAAGACCCAACAAGCAGCTGAAAGAGTCAGAAGCAGATATTTGCATCCAACCAATGGACAGAAGTAGCCAACTCCTGTGGTTGAATTAGAGAAAGGCTAGAAGAGGCTGAGGAGGAGGGTGACCCAGTATCAGGACCAGCAGTATCAATTAACCTGGACCCCTGAATCACTGGACTACCAACCTGTCAACATACACCAGCTGATATGAGGCCCCCAACACCTATACAGTAGCAGACTGCTGGGCCTGGGTTCAGTCAAAGAAAATGCCTCTAACCCTCAAGAGAGTGGAGGTCCCAAGGAGTTTAAAGGTCTGGTGGAGTGGGTGGTGGGTGGTGGGGACATCCTCATGGAGACAGGGGGCTTGGAGGAAGTATGGAATGTAGAACAGTCGGAGGGTGGACCGGGAAGGGAATAAAATCTGGAGAGTAAATAAATAAATAAATAAATAAATAAATAAATAAATAAATTTAAAAAGAACTGTTAGAGTCTAGATGTGGGTTTGTATTTCCCTGATGAGCAATGATTTTTGATTATTTTGTGATCTTGTTATCGTTTGCGTATCTTATTTGCTCTGAAGCTTATGGTTACTTTTCAGCATATGTTAAGCTGTGCTCACTTATTTATTTTGTTTTGATGTCATTGTAGATGCAGTTTTAAGAATGACTGCAGAGAATTCATGTGCCTTACACACAGTTTTCACCAATGACAGCATCTTGTAAAGCTATAGCCCAGTATCACATGGACAATAAAGAGAGAGTGTTGCTTCTTTCAGCACTTCCAACTTCTATTAACTCCACCCACTCCCCCACGGTTCAGAAGTTAACTCCATCCTCATGCTTCAATGTTTTGTTCCAGAATGTTACATAAATAGGATCATATAATATTCAACCTTTTGGTCAACATATTCTCAGAAGAGTCCTATCAAAGGTTCAATGTATCAACAATCTATTCTTTTTATGATTTTTTTCTTTTTTGAGATTATAATAAAATTACATCATTATTACATCGCTTTCCACCTAAATATTTCCATATAACCCTCCCCACACTCCTTCAAATTCATGACCCTTTTTTCTAAATCTTACTGGATGCATCTGTGTGTGTATATATATATATATATATATATATATATATATATATATATATATATATTCCTAAATATAACCTGTTGAATTCATATAGTATTACTTGTATATATGTATATATTCATGGCTGGTCATTTAACATTTAGAGAACAATTGGCATTCTGTTTTCTGGGAAGACCACCTCTACAATTCCCCCCAGCTTTTTTCAGTTGCCCATACTCTTTTGTGTAGGGTTGAGGTGACAAGTTCATTGGTCTTATAATCATTGTGCTCATGTTTGGTTAGACAGTCATTTTAGGGAAATGTTATGGGTGTACCTTCTGGCAGTACTAGAAGACACAATCTCACAGCAAACTCTCTGATCCTCTGACTCTTACAGCCTTCCTGCCCCCTTTTCAGTAAAGTGTCCTAAGCCTTGAGTAGGAGCAAGTTTGTATTATCTCATCCTACTAAAGCACCAAAGTTCAAATGTTCATCTATTGAAACATACCTATTCACTCTCCACATTTGGGCTACTGTAAATAAATCTATAATTATGCAAACAGTCTTTTGTGTAAAATGTCTTCATTTCTCTAGCATATACACTATTGCTATGTATATGTGATGAAGGGATTATAAAAATCATATTTGAATTTCTCAAGGAACTATAATTTCCTATAGATATCATTTATATTCTGACTCACAATGTATGTTACCCTTTACTCTTCATTCCTGGCAATATTTTCTATTACTGCTATTCACAAATTTATTGATGTTGATAGATTTGTAGTGGGTATTTTCCTGTGATTTTGATTATCATTGTCTTGATGATTGATGATTTTAATAAATATATTAAGCAAAGTTTTCTAGAGAAAAACAACTACTAATATCTTTGTATGTATGCTCTCCATTTTTATTTAGTCCAGGAATCTATTCACAGTGGCCAGGTCTTCCCATGTAAATTAGCCAAATCTAAAGAATTCTTTCACAGACATACTAGAATTAAGATAGTCTATATAATCCCTGGCTGTATGATCAGAAGCTTTTTTTCCTAGATTTGATCACATGGACAATCAATATAAACCATCACAATATCTTTAATAATCTGGTGGGGTTTTATTTTTTAATTTTTATTGGATATTTTCTTTATTTACATTTCAAATGTTATCCCCATTTCCAGTTTCCCATCTCCCCCCCACTGAAGTCTCCTATCCCCTCCCCCTCCCCCTGCTTCTAGAGAGAGTATAATATCCTTATACTGAAAAAAGATTAACATTTGAAGTTCAATTTCTGCCTTTTGGTCACTGTGTTTAAACCATTTAAGTTTGATATGATTATTGATACTTTGGGGCTTAACAAATTATTTCATTAGTATTTGTTTGATATTTCTACTTTTTATTTCTTTATTTCATTTTTATTCCCCTTCTGTTTGTTTCTTAAAATTTTTTTTGTAATTTCATTCTTATTTTTCACTAACACTTTAGACCACACCTCTTTGAATGTTATTTTTAGTTGCTTTTCAACGTATAACATTATATATCTATAACTTATCACAATTATCCTATATCTTTATTTTAACTGTTCCAGTAAAGAATAAATACTATGTCCCTAAATATTTTCTGAACATTTAGAAGATCTATGTAGTACCTTTGCCTCGATTTCCAATCACAGTTTAGACTACTAAAGGCAAGAAGAAGCACTTAGTACAATGTGCACTTTAGTACCCATGTATATTTATTTTCTGACATTCTTTCTCTCCATAGGACATTTTTGCAGCATCTCCCAGCACTGTGCAATTGGCAGAATTTAGTGTAGCTCATAGTCCCTGTGCAGCCATTCTTTGCCAAACCAGTAAGAGTCTTGCTCCATGAACAGGCAGCAAACATTTGGCTTATGAGTCAGGAGTGTATTACACAAATATCTTCTGTTTCTCTGTTTTTTTTCCACACTAGTTATTCTTTTATGTTGGCTTATTTTGTGGCTCATACTTCTTTCTGCCAAGAATATTTGGCCTCTCAGTACTATACCATAGTGAAAAAAGTTCAGAAAGCTTTGGTGAATGCTGAGTTCACTGTATTTTTGATCTTCATTTCAAGATTGTGTCTTTGTAATGCTTTCACTGTTCACTGTAAGGTAATCTTCAGTGTTTTAAAGTTTCCTTTTATTGCCTATAGATGAGGAAGTAACTAAGTCCAACAATTGTTGAAATCAGAGATCCTTTCTTGAACCATTGAAAGAGATAAATTATATCTTTATATTTAGATGATACTGAAACAAAACACTAATCTGGAATCTGACTGTTCAGTAAAACTGCATGAATGGAAGTTAGCTCTTTATCATCTCCTCATGTAATTGAGTGTATATTTTTTAAAATGTTTGATTATGGAAAACAAACTTGATTTTGAATATATTTGGGCAAAGTTTTATGGATATTATGCCTTTCAAATGTTGTCTATTATCTGGGACTTATGTTGCTGCTGTATATAATTTATATAAGTAAAAATATTGAAGCTGCAGCTAAAAATATGTCTTAGCAGTAAAAATTTAAGGAATCTATTATAGAGAACCTGAATTTTGTCCAAGCAATCATCTCAGACAAGCTCAGTAACTCTAGTTCTTGAGTATGTTATGTCTTCTTCTAGAACCATACACACCTGAAGACTTATCCACATATCCACATACACATGTACATACAAGTAAAAAATAAACATAGTGAAACAACACATTCCAGTATAATCTCAAATAATATGAAATATCTTGGGGTTACTCTTATACAGTAAGGAAAAAAATATGCTAAAACTTCAAATCTCTGAAGAAAGAAAATTAAAGAGCATATCAAAAGATGGAATGATCTCCCATACTCATGAAATTATCATAGTAAAAATGACCATCCAACAATAAGAAATCTATAGATTCAATAGCCATCAAAAATCCAACACAATTCTTCATAGAGCTTCAAAAGACAATTTTCATCTTCATATGGAAAAATAAAAAAAACATGATAGATAAAACAATCTTGAGCAGTTAAAGAACTGCAGGAATTCTCACCATTCTCAATTTCAAGCTGCACTACAAAGCTATATTAATAAAGATAGCATGCTATTGGCATAAAAACAGACATGTTGATCAATGAAATTAAATTGATATCCCAGACATGGATGAATCCACACAACTATTGCCAAACAATTTTTGATAAAGTAGCCACAAATACACAATGGAAAAAGGACATCTTCAGCAAATGGTGCTCGTCACACAGGATGTCAGCATGAAGAAAAATGAAAATAGACCCATGCTTGTCACCCTGATCAGAAGTCAACTCAAAAATGGATCAAAGACTTCAACCTAAAACAGAACACACTGAACCTGACAGAAAAGAGTGTGGAGAATAGTGATGAATTCATCGGTACAGGAAAAAGCTTTCTGAACAGAGCACCCCTATCACAGGCACTAAAATCAGTGATTAATAAATGGGACTTCCTGAAACTAAAAGATTCCTGTAAGGCAAAGGACACAGTCATCTGAACAAAAGCAGCAGCCTACAGAATAGGAAAAAATATTGCCAATTCCACATCTGAAAGAAGACTAATATCCAAAATATAAAGACAACTCCAAAAACTAAATATCAAAAAACATCCAACTTAAAAGGGCGTACAAAACTAAACAGAGAATTCTCAATAGAGGCATCTCAAATGCCTGAGCAACACTTAAATGACCAGTATCCTTAGTGATCAGGGAAATACTAATTGAAAGTACTTTGATATCACATTTTACACCTGTCAGAAGGACTAAGATCAATAACAGAAGCAATATCTCATGTAGGCAAGGATATGGAGCAAGGGGAACTCCTATGTTGCTGGTGGGATTATAAATTTGTATACCAACTATGGAAATCCATATGCTGATTTCTTAGGAATACAGCTACTGACCAACCTCAAGATCCAGTCATACTTGTCCTGGACACTTCATCCTATCACAAAAAATACTTGCTAAACCTTTTTAATTTCAGCATTATTGATAATAACCAGAACCTGGAAACAAAAATGTCCCTCAACAGGACAATGGATAAAGAAAATATAATCTATTTGCATGATGGAATATTACTCATGTAATTAAAAATGGCATCTTAAAATTGTAGGTAAATGGGTAAAACTAGAAAAAAATCATCCTCAGGGAGATAACACAGACTCAAAAAGATAAAAATGGTATATATATTTCTCTATATGTGACTATTAGCCATTAAATAAATAATAACCAAGCTACAATCTGAAGAGCCAAAGAGGATAGATATAAAAGAAGGGATGGGGAGGCACATAGATATCACTGGGAATAGAAAATGGAATATATTTTATTGACAGATTGGAGTAAAGCAGTGAGAACATGAGGATCATGTGGGGAGGAGGAAGAGAGATTGAGCAAAGGAAGAGAATGGAGGGAGGAACAGAATTGAGAGGTACTTAAGGGGTAGTATGGAAACCTAGTGTGGTGTAACCTTCCTAAATTGGATGAAGGTGTTCCTAGTAAAGTATCCAAATAATGAGGGAGACAAAGTTCCAACTGGACATCTCTTGTCACCAAATGAAACTGGGGGTGAGTTACATGCAATGGAGTTGTAGGCCAAAGGGAAATCACCAAACAATCCAGCCTATTGCCAAGAGAATAAAATGTTTTACACAAACTGACAGCAGAACCCCATTGTGGAAGAAAACACCCACACATCTCATTGAACTTGAAGAGCTTGAGCTGCTGCCTACATAGAACTTTCATTCCTATGTTCTAGTGTCTTTGGTATATGAAGGTACTCTGCAAGCTACCCAAAAATCAATATAAATACCTATATTTTAGTTTTAAAAAGCAAAAAAATAATCTTAACACGGTAAAAACTCTATATTCATAGCCATAATATTTCTTTTGAAAGCTACAGTGTGTTTTGACATATTTTAAAAGAATGTCAGTGTAGGAAATATTTAGTCCAAATGTTGCCTTTTCTGAGAGTGCAATTAGGCATCACAGATTAATATTTTTGTTGTAAAACATTCTCAGATAGTGGAACTAGATATACAATAGCTGTGTCATTCAGTGGGAATAGATTTTAGAGCAATAACAGTCCAACAGTGAAGTCTGATGATAGGCATGAAGTCCCATCTCCTCCCCTGTTTGAGTCCCCTGCTTCAGTCACAAGGAATAACTTTTTTTATGGTTATTTTATTTATTTACATTTCAAATGTTGTTTCCCTTCCACATTTCTACTCCACAACTCCCCCTTCCCATCCCCTCTCCCACTTCCTCTATGAAGGTGCACCTCCACCCACCCACCTACTCACTCCCACCTCACTGCACTAGCATGCTCCTACACTGGGGCATCAAGCCTTCACAGAACCAAGGGCCTTTCCTCCCATTGATGCCCGGTAAGACAATCCTCTGCTACATATCCAAGTGGAGCCATGGGTCACTCCATATGTTCTCTTTGGTTGGTGGTTTAGTCCCTGGTAGCTCGGGAGGTGGAAGGTGGTTAGTTGATATTGTTGTTCTTCCTATGGGGTTGCAAATCCCTTCAGTTCTTTTGGTCCTACCTGAACTCTTTCATTGGGGTCTCTATGCTTAGTCTGATGGTTGACTGTGTGTATCTGCATCTGTATTGGTCAGGTTCTGGCAGAACCTCTCAGGGAAGAGCTATATCAGGCTCCTATCACCAAGCATTTCTTGGCATCAGCAATAGTGTCTGGGTTTGGCGTCTGGGCTGAAAATGGGATGAAGCCCTAAGTGGGTGGTCTCTGAATGACATTTCCTTTAGTCTCTGCTCCACTCTTGTCCCTGTATGTCCTTTAGATAGGAACAATTCTGGGTTAAAATTTTTGAGATGGGTGGATGGCCCCATCCCTTGACTGGGAGCATGCCTATCCATTGGATTAGGTTTCTCAGATTCTGTCTCCCCTTTGTTGGATATTTCAGCTAATGTTATCCCTGTTGGGTCTTATTTTGTTCCTTTTTTAAATTTTAATTTATTTTTTACTTACTCACTTTACATCCTCTCTCTGCCCCCTTCTGGCCACACCCTCCCACAATCTTTCCCCTTCTCCTCTGAGCATGTGTCCCCTTGTATCCCCCCACTCTGGTACTTCAAATCTCTGTAGGAACAGGAGTATCTTCTTGCACTGAAGCCAGACAAGACAGCCTAGCTAGAACATATCCTATGCATAGGCAGGAGTTTTGGGGATAGAGCCATTCTAGTTGTTCAGGAGCCACATGAAGATCAAGCTGCACATCAGCTACATATGTGCAGGGAGGCCTAGGTCCAGCCAGTGTATGCTCTTTGATTGGTGGTTTGACTCTGAGAGCCCCAAGGTTCCAGGTTAGTTGTCTTTGTTGGTCTTCCTGTGGAGAAAGAACTGCTTCTATGTGACAGTGAAAAGTTGTGAGGCTCTGACAATGTTTTAATCACATCTTCATGGAGGAATGAATCTATTCCCTTTAGAAAATATGAAATAGTGTCACAAAGATATCTAAGGAAATGAAATGGGGATGGGAAAGAAAAAGAGAAAAGGAGATTGGGAAAAATCCATGAAACCAAGAACTGTGTGGGGAAGACTGAAACAAGTCAATGTGGTAATAGTCACATATGCTCTGAGTGGATGTTCTTCTGTCGTTAGGTTCACACTGCAATATCATACTAAAGGATTATTGAGACAGGGTAAAAGGAATTGACATCCAAGAAACATTAGATCAAATCCTGATCTGAGAAATTAGATGTTTCTGTTCTGTTACTTAAATATTTTAATTCTCTTTCCAACTTCTTAAAGGTGAGTAAATAACAGCAACTCCATCTCACATGGATACTATCAATATCCAATGACAGCAATGCTAGCTCACATGGATACGATTAACATCCAATGAGAGCAACTCTAACTCACATGGATACTATGAATATCCAATGACAGCAAGTCTAACTCATATGAATCAAATGACAATGCCTGAATCACATACAGATTTTATAGACAATCCATGAACTAAAATAAGATAATTTTTATTCAGTAGCAACCAATTTCACAAAAGAAATTTGTTTAAAATTATAATTAAGGGATGGTTTTTAAAGAAAATGTTTTTTCTTCTGTTTTAGCAAAATGTTTTGCAATAAAATGTCAGTTTTCATTAGAACAGACAATCTACATAGTTGGAGAAAAAAACAGCATGTTTCAAACAAGAATTAGAATTTACAAAAAAGAATGAAGAAATTAAATTGCCACTCAGCACATAGACACATGAACTGAATAAACTTGTCCCCAAAATAAATGGCAGATGGACCTAGGAAGGTAATCAGTAAACCTGAACATGAGCCTCAGAACACACAATTTTACAAGCTACGGGTTTGTTATCTCTATGGGGGTAAATTTGAAACAGACAGATCCTCGGGGCCAGACAGCCAGCCTATTTGGTTTACTGGGGTTATAGTCAAGCCAATGGGGGGCGGGGAGAAAGAAAACCTGTCTCAAGAAAACAAAACATGGATAGTGCCTGAGGAACATCCAAAGTTGTCTTTTGGCTTCCCACCACTTGTTCACACAGATACATATACAGCTGAGTTAATGTCTATAAGCACACATTTTAAAAAGTAAGGGGAACAGCATTGGTGATATAAATAAATAAATAAATAAATAAATAAATAAATTTAATTGATAAAAAAGTAAGTCTAACTTGAAGTTGAAACATGTTAAGAGTGACAAATTGATAAATTTTCTTATGAGCTCTTGGGTAAAAATTTATGTCAAAAATTGGTTAGTGGAATAGTTTTTCTTCCTCCCATACATCTATTCCTTTTTTCTTCCTTTTGTCTCTAAGTCCTCCTATTGACTTTCTCTAGAATGCATTCTGGTCCAGAAAAATAGTAACTGCAATTTTAGAAAACACCCTACACTTCAAAGAAAAGACTTTGGCTCCCTTCATATTTACCAGCAGCTTCACAGAGTTATTTAATATGATTGGTTGGTTATAGCTTCTTATGACAGAAAACTTGGTCAGGGCTAGACCCTTAGGCTTCCCAGCAAGTTCCCATCCCTTCAGCGCCTCATGTACGCAAGCATTCCCTTGTTCAAAGTCCTTCACAATGCAGCTAATCTCTGACGACATAGAGTGACATTTTACCAATCTCAATAACACCAGGTAAGTGCCTCCTGTTGATAGTAGCACTGTGTTTTAATGAACAAATAAATGGCTTATCTACCCTTCTTGGCGAAAAACCCCAGCTACTGAAGCGAAGCACCAGCTCTCCCTGTTACTTGGACTAATTGACTCTTCGGATGAAGTTAAATCACATATATCCCCAGTGGAATGTATGTTTGCCAGTAATCAATAGCTCAACAAGATCCACATGGCAGGTAATTAAGTAGAAAGTAATTAATACCCATCAAAGGTTTTATTAGCAGTTTGCCATTCCTTCACTCAAATTTCACTGTACTGTAAATAAGGGACAAAGAAGTAAAAGATGAAGGCAGGTGGAAACTAGCTTGTTTTATAGAAAACCAGATCATTATAATCTTTTTCTCTTGGGCTAATCTCAATTCAAAGGACAACAATAGATACTCTTCAAATTATCCTCTCCTTTTTTTTTTCTGTTTCATTTTTGCAAGTATTTGATTAAAATTATAATCTCGAGAAGTATACCATTAGAGAAAAACTATTTCATTCTGATATTTCAAAGAAAAGGAAAAACTGAGATATGTTTGAGATGTATGTGTTTTGAAGGTGAATAGTGGTCACCAGCTGACTAGACTGAAAGATGTTTGGCGAATCAGTAGAGCACACTTCTAGGTGTGCCTGGAAGGGCGTTTCCAGAAAGAATCAGCATGGAGCTGAGCAACTAAGGAGGGAAGACCTGCCCTACAGGTAGGTAGCAGAATCCAGGATCTCAGGAGCCCTTGGATACTCCATACAATAGCCAGAAAGAAGAAATCCATTTATGGTGCTGCAGGCCTGTAACCCCAGAACATGGGAATTTGAAACAGGAGGATCCTGTGTCTCTGGAGCTTCCAAGCCCTTAAACTTGGATTGGGCCCAGGTCACTGGGTTTCTTATTTTGAGGTTTTTGGCTGTTAGGATTGAGCAGCTCCTAGTTTCTCAGGTTCACTAGCCTAGCCTTGAATACTGTGCTCCTATCCAGCCTCTAATAGTTTTACTCGAATTCAATAATGTCCTTTAATAATTATACAACAGAATATCCTAAAAATATGTTGAAAATACTGAGCACTAAATGTTTCTCTAGTCATTCTACTTAAAAGAAAAGCCAACTGGTGGTCTCCCTAAGATCATCTAGGTGACTTTTAATATATCTTTGCTGCTGCCCTGGCCTCATTATTTTATTTTCATTAGTGAAGTATACCATAACTGCTTAAAGTGAGTGTGTTTTGAATATTTGTTGTGTTTGTGAATTTTTGCACAGTGTCCCTCATGAATGAGTGGCCTATTCCAGTGGGCTGAGTAATAAAATTATCTCCTTAATTATCTTCAATAACATATGTATATGCACTTACAGTTTTCTTCACGTTCCAAAAAATCATTCTAAATATTTTTTATCTACTTCAACTGCCCTTGCAGTTTCTCCCCATAATTAGATTTCATTCTTTTTTTTTTTTTTTTTTTTTTTTTTGGAGTGTATTATGTTTTCTTTTTTTTTCTTTTTTTCTTAAATATTTTTTTATTTACATGTCATATGATATCTTCTTTCCCATTTTCCCCTCTGAAAAAAAGAAAAACCAACCAAAAAAAAATAAATAAAAACCTGTTCCCTCCCCACTCCCCCTACTCACCAACCCACCCTCTCTTCCTTCCTGGCCCTGGCATTTCCCTACACTGGGGCATAGAAACTTTGTATAGATTTTATTCTTAATTTTTCCCATTAACTAATTTATTATTCACTTTACATTTTTAATCACAGCTCCTCTCTCCTTCCAGTTCCTCTCTCCTCTTCATCTCTGAGAAGGGTGAGGTCCCCTCTGAAAATCAACCCACCCTTACACCTCAAGTCATTGGTGGAGTCAGTACAACCTCTACCCATGAGACTGGCCAAGACTACTCAATTATGGAGATAAGATCCACAAACAGGTGTTAGGGTAAAGCCCGATTCCAACTGTTGGGGGCATGAAGACCAAGCTACACATCTGCTACATATTATCAGGGGACCTAGGTCTGGTCCTTGTATATTCTTTGATGCATTTTTCA
Organism: Montemys delectorum; assembly: GCA_019843815.1. NCBI lineage: Eukaryota > Metazoa > Chordata > Mammalia > Rodentia > Muridae > Montemys > Montemys delectorum. Next base: position 62,128 of record JADRCD010200982.1, read on the forward strand.
GTCTCTGGAAGCTTCTAAGAGTCCTGTTTAGTTAAATATTTTGGTCTTCCTGTGGAGTATCTATCCTCTCTGAGTTTCTCAATCCTTTCCTCAACTCTTCCACAAGACTTGCCAAGCTCTGTCTAATATTTGGCTGTGGGTCTCCACATCAGTTTTGGTCAGCTGCTGGGTGGAGCCCCTCAAAGGACAGTTATGTTAGGCTCTTTTCTGTAAGCCGAACAAAGTATCATTAATAGTGTCAGTGACTGGTTCTTGCCCATGGGATGTATTTCAAGTTGGGCCAGATATTGGTGTGTCATTTCCTCAGTCTCTATGCCATTTCTGTTCCTGCGTTTCTTGGAGGCAAGATAAATTTTGGATTGAAAGTTTTGTGGATGGGTTGAGGTCCTTATCCTTACATTACTAGTACTTCCTGACCCACAGAAGGTGACCACTTTGAAGTTCTAGCCAAAGTAATAAGACAACAAAAAGTATAGATAGATATGAATTGGAAGACAAAGTATCACTATTCTCAATGATTTAATATAACAGTACATATAAGTGTTGCCAAAAAGTTCTACCAGAGAACACCTATAGCTGATAAACACCTTCAGCAAACTTCTTAAATACAATATTAGCTCAAAGAAATCAGTAGCCTTCCTTCATGCAAATGATAAATGGGCCTAGCAAGAGACCAGGGAAATAATACCCATTATAATAGCCACAAATAATATAAAATATATTGGTGGTGTAGCTATAACCAAGCAAGTGAAAGACCTATATGACATGAACTTCAAGTATATGAGGAAAGAAATTGAGAAAGATATCAGAAGATGGAAAGTTCTCCCATGCTCATGTATCAGTAAGATTCACAGAGTAAACATGGCCATCTTATCAAAAGCAATCTATGGATTGGATGCAATTCCTTTCAAAATTCCAACACAATTATTTATAGACCTTGAGAGAACAAGTCTCAACTTCATATTGAGAAACAAAACACCTAGGATATCTAAAACAATCCTGTATAATAAAAGAACTTCTGGAGGTACCACCATCTCTGATCTCAAGCTGTCCTACAGAGCAATTATAGTAAAAACTGCATGGTATTGGTATAGAATGAGAAAGGATGAACAATAGAATTGAATTGAAGACCCTGAAATAAACTCATATACCTGTGGACACTTGTTTTTTGATAAAGAAGCTAAAACCACAGGATGGAAGAAAATAAAACATCAACGACAAACAGGTCTAACTAGATGTCTGAGTGTAGAGGAATGCAAATACATCCATATTTACCACATTGCATAAAACTCAAGTCCAAGTGGATCAAAGACTTTGATATAAAACCAGATATACTACATCTAATAGAAGAGAAAGTGGGGAATAGCTTTGAGCACATTACTACAGGAGACAAGTTCCTAAACAAAACAATAATGGCTCAGAATCTAAGATTAACTATTGATAAATCGAACCTCATGCACCCGAAAAACTTCTGTAAAGCAAAGGAAACTGTCAACAGAACAAAGTGGCAGCCTACAAATTTGGAAAAAATCTTCATTCTTAATTTTTTAAAGCTATATGAAATTTAATGTTTCCTGTGTATCCTAATATATTTCCCTTTCAGTGTGTGTTCACTTGGCTTTCAATATTTGCTACTGTAGAATACATTTTTGAATGTCTTAGAAAGAATAGCACATCACTTTAAACTTTTATGCCTTAAGCACATAAAATATTTTTTGGTATTCTCTCCCTGTTTAAAAAAAGTAATACTTCACATTCTGATTGGAGTCCCTTCAATCTATCCCCAATAACCATCAAATGTGTTTCCTTTATCTGTTTTACATCCATATTCACATGATTTTACTCTAATTTTCCGATTTAAAATATCTTTTTGTACATAGGGAATTCTTAGTTGGGAAGAGAAAAGCCTTAAATGTCTTTACTCTTATTCTAGAAACTTTCTAAGGGACACCAACTCTTAAATAGAATGTGTCTAATATAAATTTACACTTAGAACATTTTCCCTTAAACACTATATTCTACCTAGTAATCCACAAATTTTGTTCTATGATTTTATCCTAATCCTAATCAAAACTCTACATTCAGAGGTAGACCTCAAATACTTATCTGTTCTTGATAGCCATCTCCTTTCTGAAAACTGAGCAGACTCTAAAGTGAGGTTGTACGCCCTTGTTGCAGTAGTCTGCAAGCTGAGTCCTCAAGAAAAACTCCAAATCTCCACCTGTGGGAAGTTAAAGTAAATCACATTTAGATTAAAAAAAAAAAGTGGGAATCGATTCTGTTTTAAGGAAAAAATGACTCAATACATGAGCTATTGTGTGGTGTGAGTAGCTAGAAAGGTCTTGAAACATTGTATTTTGACATTAATATGTTTCTAAGAATCTTGTCAATATTCAGAGATAGGTATTGCATTCAAGTGCAAAACATAACTATAGCTATTCTTCTCAGTTATATTAATGAGTATCTATACATAGAAAATGTCACAGAGACATAGAGAGAAAGCTGAGGTAATTTTAATCTCTCTCTCTCTCTCTCTCTCTCTCTCTCTCTCTCTCTCACACACACACACACACACACATTTACACACACACTTCAAGATTCTCAGGTACAGTTCCTGTTCAGTCTGCAAGGGGAGTCTGCATAGGGGATTTTCTTATAACTGAAATACAAAAGTACTATCGTGAAAAGTAGAAAGAATGGAAACAGGGAACCTCAGGAGGTAGGATGTTGTGGGGACCCTCCAGAATGTGCCGGAGACCTGGGAGGTGAGATATTCTCAGGACTCAAAGGGAGAGACCCTAGATGAAATGCCCTACAGTGGGGAGAGGGAACTTGTAGAGCCTCTTCCAACAGAAAGACATCAAGTGAGGGATGGGATTGTCATCCCACAGTCAAAAGTCTGACCTATAATTGTTCCTGTATGAAAGAACTGCAGGAATGGAAATGGAGAAGAGCCTGAGGAAAAGAAGGTCCAGTGACAAGTCCAAAGTGGGATCCAGCAAAAAGGGAGGCCTCAAGGCCTGACATCATTACTGAAGCTATGAAGCGCTCACAAAAAGAGATCTATCATGACTGCCACCCAAAAGACACAACAAGTAACTGAAAGACTCAGATGCAGATGTTTGCACTCAACCAATGAATAGAAGCTGCTGAACCCTTTGGTTGAATTAGGGAAAAATTGGAAGAAACTGAGGAGGAGGGTGGCCCAGTATCAGGACCAGCAGTCGCAATTAACCTGTACCCCTGAGATCTCTCAGACACTGTATCACCAACCAGACAGCATTCACCAGCTGATATGAGGCCCCCAACTGCCAGATCTGCGTTCAGTCAGAGAAGATGCACCTAGCCCTTAAAGACTGGAGGCTCCATGGAGTTCAGAGGTCTGGTGGGGTGGGTGGTGGGAAGGGGGACATCCTCGTGAAGACAGCAGGGTGGGGAAGAGGTATGGGATGTGAAAGGTCGTCAGAGGTAGACCAGGAGGGGAGTAAAATTTGGAGTGATAAAAAAAAAGAAAAAATAAATACTACTAATAATAAAATAATACTCACTTCTCTGAAAATATTTCTCATTCATTTCTCATTTCCAAATATCCAGGCAAAATCTGTGACTTTTCTTAGGCAAAGGCTGTGAGCAGGCTGAGGATGCAGTTGTGTTGGATCTGCATCCAAATTGGTTCTTATCAGGGGAACTAAGGCAATTTGAAAAAGGAATAGGGTGGGAGGAAATTCAGCTGAAACTCAGGTTTCAAGAACGTGTACAAATGGAACACAAAGAGCAAGCATTTCAGTTAAAGATGTGAACATCTATGTATATGTCTTTTAGAACTAAAGAAGCAGTGTAGCCAGGAGGGGTGTCACATACCATGATGAAATGACTATGATTCAAGTGGATTGATTCCCGTATCATAGTCATGTCTAGTTCAGTGACTATTTTTTTTTACACAAAGATTACTCTATATCTAGGCTTAATTAATTTCCTAAATATTTCAGAAAATCTATCATTGACCCTATCTTTCAAATAAGAAAATGTAGGTTGAACAGGTGCTCCTAGTTTCCCTGTGCTCATAGATCAAGTGTGTAACAGACTTTATATTCACGTTGAACCCTTAAGCTACTAAGTCTGGCTCTAAAGAGAGGTGAATACCATAAGATGTAGTTTCACAATGAACTAATCTAAGGTTTGAAAGTAAACGCGGTCTGTGCACATGTGCCACCATCAGAATTTGGAAAGATAGAAAGGATGCCTGCTGCCCTCACTTGCTAATTGGGAGCAATTACAGAGCAAAGAGTGGACTCCACTGAGTAACTAGTACTCCGAGCTGCATGGCACTAAGAGGGCTGTGATTGCTAATATCTCAGCACAGGTGCCATTTCATAATTACACTGCCAGCAATTCTGTAATGAGCACTTACTTTTCTCCCTCCAATCAATACAAATGCCTATCAATGCAAAACAGCTATGTAGCTTTACAATCTAGAGAGTAAAATGTAATCCCAAGCTGACAAGAGTACCTGGGATATATTTAAGCACATTGCTTATTTTCAAAATGCATTACTGGTGTTACTTAACATGCATAGAGGGTGGCCTGCATGTGGGGATAATTAGAGTATTGGACACCTCAAATGGAGCACAGAGGTGCCCTGCTGTACTGATAATGAAAGGTGCGATCAGAGGTAAATCACAGCCAATTAAGACATAAAAAAGAGACATTATTAACGCTTAATTCTGACTGTGTCAATAATCTCTTATTTGCTTTCCTGTGTTGCTGATAACACTATTGCCTTGACCTTACTTCAAAATTAATACTGTCTGTTATATGATACTATCTTTAACATTATCTGGTGGAAATGTGTAGTTGTGAGAGTGTGTGTGTCTGTTTGTGTACACAAGCATTTACATATGTGCATGCCTTCATGCATACATGTATGTAGCCATAGTCTTTGTAATTTGCATTTTAGTTTTCATTTGGCACACAGTGACTTTAAAAATGTAAATCTTCATCAAAGAAACAAGAAAAAAATTTTCACTACACTGAAAACTGTTTAAGACAACCTAATTCTGATTTTCGTGAACTATGTAGATTCCTGTGAACTGAATCTTCCTTTGGTGTGTAGATAGATAGATAGATAGATAGATAGATGGATAGATAGAGAATTATATTTATGTAGTTCTATAGTATATATTTTAACTATATATTTACATATGGTTAATATATATATTTAAGACTATGCCTAAGTTTAATGTAAGTTGATTAAAAACACTCCAGCATTTCTTCTTAATAGGACTCTGCAGTAGTGCTAAAGTAGTATGAGTGCCTGGCCACTGTCCCTCTTCTCTGACTGCTATTCTGGAACCCTCAGTCAAACCCCAACATCTCTGTGCTAGACACAGGAGTCCAGATCTAGGACCTTTTTGATAACTTTTGGGAAGACAGTCTTTTAAATTTGAGTCAATTTTTGTTAATTCTAGGAATGTCTTTCTACTTATATAGCTTGTCTTTGTGGTCTTATGAACCTTGATATTTGATCAACCCATTAGTTAGTTAATTTAGTTTTGCTTTGGTGTAGAAAAATCACATAAGGAACTTTAGAGACAATAAAAGTCTTCTTGATTAGAATCCAAAGTAAAAATGGATTTGTCATTGAGGTTTACCATGACATTTTTTTTTTTTGCCAGGCAACAGGGGCTTTGTATACTGAACAGTGTAACAGGAGGGACACATGTGTGAAAATATAAAAAACGCATTCAGTTCAAGAATACATAACACATTTAGTAGACAACAACCTTGTTTTTCTTTTAACAGAAAATAATTCCTTGACCATGGTGACTCATGAGACATACAAATCCTGAAAGAGCAGAGTCCTCGATGATTCTCTAACACATGCTCTAAGAGAAAAGAAAGATGTATTTTTCCAGTAGTAATTTTACGGCAACTGTTAAATTTTTCACTGTCAAGGTGGCAAACACAGAGAATCTGCACAGCCTATTGTTTATCTTTGCTGAGATAGCCTGCCTATCCAGTAACCTGAGTTTTTTTTTTTTTTTTTTTTTTTTTTTTTTTTTTTTTTTTTTTTTTTTGGTCTCTGACAAAAATTGCTATATATAGATGGGCAGCTGATCATAAAGAAAGGACAGTTTTGAGTGGCCTTAAAAGCTTGTGTCTGTTTGAGGACAGTGTCAAATAGTCTTCTATTTGGCTTTGGTATTTACTCTCTTAAATACTCATCACCAACAAAATAAAATAACTGTAGGGGGAGACAAAATAACTCTAATGGGTGCCAACACTTTTAGGGAGCTGAAAACATTGTTCACGGCCCGATAAATTCAGTGAGCTGTGAACTGGACAATTTAATGTTTCTCTTAACACCTTAGCAAAAGTTCATATTCATTCTAAATACATAAGTAAAGCAGTTCAAAATGTTCAACACATGACAAATTTATAAATTACTACATCAATGGCAGTGTTACATTTTGATAGAATTTAGAATTTTCACATTTACCATTTCTAGTCTGTTCTTTTGTGGTCCTAGTAAATACTCACTTATATCTTTTATACTGTTCTGGGATGATTGATCATGGTTGTCTATCTGACTGGATTAAGATGATCTAGACTGCTGAGATGTATTTTTATATGCCTGCAGGGATATTTTCCAAGAGAATTGGCACATGAAGCAGTACCATGGTGATGAGATAGCCCCACCTTGAATGTAAGAAGCACTAGAGAAGGTGGCACCAGAATGGAAGGCAGTGAGAAGCAGGTAGCACGTGCATACATGTGCAGGTCCATGTATCCATAGAGACATGCATGGCTGTTGCCATCATTGGGTGATATCAGAGTCCATCGAGGAAATAACAGATTGCTGGAGAAGTACATGTCCTTCAGCAATGGACTGTAACCCTCCAGGCTTTCTTCCTCTGTGATTAAAAAGCTACTAAATTATACCTCTCAAATATACAGATAACAACCATTGAATTGTCAAGTTACTTTTGTGAAATCCAAGCCAATAAATTCCTTTATAAGATACTTCAAGTAACTATTATCAGGCCAACAGGGTGTTAGTAATAGCCTGCTTCCTCATAATCACCAATCTATAAAACTAAGGACTAGAACTGCAGGACTCCAAATACTAGGTAGAGGAATGCAACCTGAAAATACTATACTCCGCAGATCTCTGTTGGTTGTTTTTAAATCAATCTCATGCTTGCATACATGTGTTTTTGATCAAAGCTGAACCTAATTCATTCCTGTTGATTCCTTCTCCCTTCAACTCACTTTTATCCCCAAACTTTATGATTTTTTTCTTTTAAGCCCACTGAATCCACTAAGTGCTGCCTGCATGTATAGAAATAAAGATAAAAACTTAGGGGATAGTTTACTATTTTTCACATGTAGTATAAGAACAGTGTTAGATTCCTGTTTAGAGACTTTGACCTAGCCAGACACTTTTTTTCCTTGCCCAGTTAATGGTAGTAGTTATGAGATCCATATTATGGAATGGGTTTTGAATCCAATGACCAAATAGTTGGCTATTTGTTCAAGTTTGCTTTTTTGTGGCTGTAATAAACCCAACTCTCCCAGTTAATGTTTCTGTTGCTGTGAAAAGGCTCCATGATTAAAATAAACCTTGGAAGACAGCATTTATTTCTATTACATTTTCTGATCACAGCTGTCATTGTAGGAAGTCAGAACAAGAACTCAAGGTAGGATTGAAAGCATAGGTCATGAAAGACCTCTGTGACTCTCTGTGGCTTACTTACATAGCTGTCTTATACAACCCAGGACCACCTCTCCTGGGGCCTTTGGTGTGAGCTAAACCATAAAATATAAATCCTTAATCAAGAATGTACCCCCAAAGATATGTCCAGAAGCCAATACAGTAGATTTAATTTGTAAATGGAAAACCCCCTCATCTGAGGTTACTCTAATGTCTATGAGTGGATTTCATTAAAGCTAATGAGCATATTCTCCTAACTTTTCTACCACGAGTGCAGAAGTGAGCCTGTATTGCCAGGTCAATCATTATTACAGCTTACATTGTTCAAGAGAGGGGTGAGACTGTTGATTACTCTTCTGTCCTAGCAACCTCACAGAAGCTTGCATCATTATAAATGATGCCTACATGCAGAGATGAAGCTTTCAGCTTGGTGCCATCCTGACTTCTCTGTGTCGATGAGTCAAATACATAGTGTACTCAATTATGAAGTCTTAGGCTGGGATACTTCATGGTAACTGAGAGCAATGGCAATAGACTGTAATGTTTGAGATGGGATAGAAATCGATAGGAACTCACCAACTAAAAGCTCAAAAAGAAGTAGCTCATTACTGGCACTAAACTTTTATTTGATAATAAACATTATTTAGTATAGGCATTAGCAAAACATTATTAGACAACTCCATTTAAGTCCTTGTGTATCAATCTATGTAAGTTTTTATACATTTAGGAACCTCCTACAGTAGCACATTTATATGTAGCATTTTCAGAGATCTTTATTGGCAGTTATCACTTCCCATATTCATCCCTCTACCTTGCCTTCTATTGTCCCACCTCAGTTTACCTTTCATGATCTGTAATCCCCATTTCCACCTTCATACCAACTGCATTCTAGGTGGTGGTAGCACACACCTTTAATCCCAGAGCTTGGGAGGCAGAGGCAGGTGGATTTCTGAGTTCAAGGCCAGCTTGCTCTGCAGAGTGAGTACCAGGACAGCCAGGACAACATAGAGAAACCCTGTCTTGAAAAATCAAAAAAAAAAAAAAAAAAAAAAAAAAAAAAAAAAAAAAAAAAAAAAAACAACTGCATTTTATCTCCCTTCCCTTGAGTTCATCTCCTGGTGGACTCTTACTAGTTTTCTGACTTCCATAAGCACTCCAATTTAAAAATATATCTGTGTTCAAAGCTATCATTCATATATGAGAGAGAATATTTGACATTTGTTTTCCTTGGTTTGGGTTACCTTACTTTGAATGATTATTTCATACAGCTACTTGTTTGCTGGGTAGCTTTCATGTCACCTTGAAACTGGCCTAAGTCACCTGGGAAGAAGAACCCAAAACTGAGAAAATGCCCTCATCAAATTGCCTAAAGGCAAGTCTGTATGCCACTCCTCGATTAATGATTGATGATTGATATGAGTTGCTGCTTGCAGAATTTTTGTATAAAAAATTTTATTTAATCTTTCAAGGTTTCACTTTTTACTTGCACAGAGAAAAGCACCTTTTCAGTAATGATTTTAAGTGAAAAAGTTAGTAAGTATCAATTGTAGATTATCATTTTCTTTAACTTTATTTGGCATAAAATACCCCATTTCGGGAATACACCACTTGCAATAACCTCTACAAATTTTAACACAGAAGAAATTTAAGTGTTCTTAACATATTAGGAAAATTTGAAAGTTTTTTTTTAAAGAAAAAGAACACTTTAAGGAAGTAGGTACATCCTTATATATGCTGATATATGCACAAATTAGTGCAAATCTTTTAAAAAGCCATTTGGCAATAAGAAGAAGAATGTTGAGGGTAGAGAATAAGAAAAGGAAAATATTTTTTCTTTGTGTGAACACAGGAATGAAAAAGGCAATAAAAAAAGAGACGGTGTGGTAGTTTGAATCAGAATGGTCCTCATAGTCTAATATAATTGAGTGTTTAGTCATCTGGGAGTATCAATTTTTGAGAAGGATTAGGAGGTGTGGCTTTGCTGGAGGAAATATATCACTATTTTGAGGTTTCAAAAGCCCAAGCCGCCCTCTGTGCTAGAACATACTGCTAGCTAGTCTTCTCCCCTGAAAACACTATATCGTGAAGCATCCGAGAAGATCCACTGCACTCAGAACATTTGATAAGCGCCCTCTCAAAGTCCCACAGCTGCTGCTGGGAGACCAGTGGACTCAGAACACATCACCCCTCAAAACCCCCTCCTGCCAAGTACCATTCCACTTCCTCCTGGTCCTTTCTTCTAGCACAGACTGCTAGCTAGTCTGCTTCCCTGAAGATACCACATCCTGAGTCATTTCAGGAGATCTTCTGCACTCAGGGCATCTAGCACCATAGCCTGAGACACCTCAGGAGATCTGCTGCACTCAGGACAAGTGATCACCAGCTTGTCTGTTCCCCCTGAAGACACCACAGCTTGAAGGTATCCCAGGACTTCCTATGTACGCAGGACAAGTGGACAATGGGTACCACAGTCCGAAGACCTCTTGGAGTCTCTGTGACATGCAGGCAACTGAGTTCTCTACTCTCTGCCCCTTTAAAGATCCCCGAGTTGGAAGGCCACACAGGAGGTCTCCTACAGCCAGGGCCGCAGGCCTACCAGGAGACCTGAAGCAACCCAGGGACAAAAGAAGCAGACTCCAGACAGGGTCATCCAAAGCATTGAACACCATAGGTAACCAGATGGTGAGAGGGAAGCACAAGACCGTAATCAACAGAAGCCAATATACAGGGGTATTATCAGGACCCAGTTCTCTTACCACCACAAGCTCTGAATACACCAACACACCTGAAAATTGGAAAGCTGACCTAAAATTATCTCATAAAGATAATAGAGTCCTTTAAGGAGGATATAAATAACTCACTGAAAGAAATATTGGAAAACACAGTTAAATAGGTGAAGGTATTGAATAAAGTGGCCTAAGACCTAAAATGGAAGTAGAAACAATAAAGAAAACACAAATGTAGGCAAACCTGGAAATGGACAAACTACAAAAGAGGTCAGAAATTAGAGATGTAAGTATCACCAACAGAATACTAAATATAGAAAAGAGAATCTAAAGTGTAGAAGATACCATAGAAGATATTGACACAACTGTCAAAGAAAATATTCAAAACACAAAAAACTCCCAAAACATCCAGTAAATTCAAGACACAATAAAAAGACCAAATCTAGGAATAATTGGAATAAAGGAGAATGAAGATTTCTAGCTCAAAGGACTTAAAAATTTGATCAACAAAATCATAGAAGCAAGCTTCCCCAACTTAAAGAAAGAGATAGCCACAAAAGTATAGGAAGCCATAAAACACTAAATAAATGGAACCAGAAAAGAAAATCCCCTCATCACATAATAATCAAAACACTAAACACACAGAACAAAGAAGGAATATTAAAAGCTGCAAGGAAAATGGGCTAAGGAACATACAAAGGAACATATCAGAATTACATCAGACTTCTCAACAGAGACACTAGAGCCAAAAGAGCCCTGGTCAGAGGTCATACAGACTCTAAGAGAATGCAAATGCCAATCTAGGCTACTTGACCGAGCAAAACCCTCAATCAATATATATGGAGAAACCAAAATATTACAGGGCAAAACCAAATTCAAACAGTATCTATCCAGCCCTACAGAGAATCCTAGAAGTAAAACTCCAACACAAGGAAGGTACCTACCCTAAAGAGAAGACAAGATATTAAGCATGTCACAACAAAGCCAAAAGGAGAGAACCACAAGCACATAAAGTCACCTACAAAAACAAACATAACAGGAACCAACAGTCATCTGTATTTAATATTACTCAATATTAATGGACTTGACTTACCACCAAATGACATAAACTAACAGACTGGATACGCAAACAAGATCCAACATTTTGTTGCATAAAAGTAACATACCGCAATGACAAAGAAAGAGACTATCTCAGAGTAGAAGGATGGGAAAAGGTCTTACAAGCAAATGGTCTCAAGAAATAAGCTGGAGTTGCCATTCTAATATTCTACAAAATAGACTTTCAACCAAAGTGTGATAAGGAAGGACACTTCATATTTATCAAAGAGAAAATCCACCAAGAGAAAGTTTAAATTCTGAACGTCTGTGCCCCAAATGCAAGGGCACCCACATTCATAAAAGAAGCTTTACTCAAGCTCAAAACACACATTGAACCCCATGCAATAATAGTGGGAAACTTCAGCACCCCCACTCTCACAAATGGACAGATCATTGAAACAGAAACTAAACACAGACACAGTGGAACTAATAGATGTTATGAACCAAATAGATTTAACAGATATCTACAGAATATTTCACCCAAAAACAGAAGAATACACTTTCTTCTCAACACCTCATGGTACCTTCTCCAAAATGGACCATATACTTGGTCACAAAACAACCCTCTGCCGATACAAGAAGATTGAAATAATTGCATACATCCTATCAGATCACTATGGCCTAAGGCTGGTCTTCAATAATAGTAAAAACAACAGAAAGCCCACATACACTATACATGGAAATTGAACAACTCTCTACTCAATAACTTGGTTAGGGAATAAAGAAAGAAACTAAGGACCTCCTGGAATTTAATGAAAATCTTGACACATCATACCCAAACTTATGGGGCACAATGAAAGCAGTGTTAAGAGGAAAATTCATAGCATTAAGTGCTCTGATAAAGAAACTGGAGAGATCCTAACAGCACATCTGAGAGCTCTAGAACAAAAAGAAGCAAACACACCCAAGAGGAGTAGAAGACAGGAAATCACCAAAATCAGGGCAGAAATCAACCAAATAGCAACAAAGAGAACAATACAAAGAATCAACAAAACCAAAAGCTGGATTATTTAAGAGAATCAACAAGATAGACAAATTCCAAGCCAAACTAACTGAAGAGCTTAGAGGTAGTATCCAAATTAACAAAATCAGAAATGAAAAGGAAGATATAACAACAGAAATGGAGGAAATTCAAAAAAATCATCAGATCCTACTACAAAAGCCTATACTCAACAAAACTGGGAAGACCTAGATGAAATGGATGGTTTCCTAAACAGATACCACATACCAAAGTTAAATCAAGAGCAGGTAAACTATATAAACATGCCCATATCTCATAAGGAAATAGAAGTTATGGGTTGCTGTCTATACGCAGATGAGGACAAGTACAAGAAAAGGTGATAGCCTGTGATTGGGCAGTGGAAAAGGAAGGAAAGCTGAGAATTTTAGAGACAAGTACAGAGAGTGCAGAGAGATAGAAGAAGGGAAGGAGAGGAAAAGGTAAGATAGAACCTATAGGAGAGGAGAGGAGCCAGAACCACACAGTCTTGGGAGCCATAAGTATTGAGGACTTCTTAGATAGATGATTAAATAATAATTAGGGTGCATTTACCCCATCTAGGTGTGTAGCTTGTGTTTATATCAATTGAGTTTTGAATTCATTGTGCAGGCATTTTGTGGGTTGAGAATTTACTAATATAAATCTGACTGATAAATTACAAGCCTCTAGAGTTTAGATTTTACTGGATTATGGGATTTGGGACCATTAACCACAGGGGCAGATGGTTGGCAATGGGAGCAGAAAACTCAGCAAGAGAACCTTGAGATGGATGGTCACTGCATGGGGCTAGCCATAGAGACAGTGAGACTGCCAGGGCCAGAGAATAGCGGGCAATAGCATGGGATGATGCCCCTTTTTGAAAATATATACTTCACACTACAAGAAGTCATTAAAAATCTCCCAACCACAAAAAAGCCCTGGCCTAGATGGATTTAGTGCAGAATTATACCATATCTTCAAGGAAGACCTAATACCAACATTCCTAAAACTATTCCACAAAATAGAAACAGAAGGAACACTACCTAATTCATTCTATGAAGTAACAATTACTCTGATACCTAAACCACACAAGTGATAAACAGGCTGAAAAAGAAATTAGAGGAACACCTCCCTTTACAATAACCACAAATAATATAAAATACCTTGGAGTTACTCTAATCATACAAATGAAAGATTTGTATGACAATAACTTCAAGTCTCTCAAGAAAGAAATCAAAGAAGATCTCAGAAAATAGAGAGCTCTACCACACCATGGGTTTGCATAATTAACATAGTAAAAATGGCCATTAAAAAAAAAACAATATAGAGACAATTCTTTTTTTTAAAGATTTATTTATTATTATAAATAAGTGTACTCTAGCTGTCTTCAGACATACCAGAAGAGAGCATCAGATCTCATTACAGATGGTTGTGAGCCACCATGTGGCTGCTGGGATTTGAACTCAGGACCTTTTCCGAAGAACAGTCAGTGCTCTTACCCACTGAGCCATCTCACCAGCCCAGAGACAACAATTCTTAACAATAAAAGAATGGCTGGGGAAACCACTGTCCCTTACCTCAAGCTCTACTACAGAGCAATAGTGATAAAAACTGCATGGTATTTGGTACAGAGACAGACATATTCATCAATGGGATAGAATTAAAGACCCAGAAATGAAACCACATACTTACAGTCACTTGATCTTTGACAAAGAAGCCAAAACTATACAATGGAAAAAGAAAGTGTCTTCAATAAATGGTGCTGGTCTAACTAGCTGTCTGTATGTAGAAAAAAGTGAAAATAGGCCTATATTTGTCATCTTGCACAAAGCTGAAGTCCAAGCAGATCAAGGAGCTCACCATAAAACCAGACACATTGAATGTAATAAAAGAGAAAGTTGGAAAGAGCTCATTGGCATAGGGGGAAATTTTCTAAATAGAACTCCAATGGATCAGGCTCTGGGATCAAGAATTAGTAAATGGGACCTCGTTAAACTGGAAAGCAAAGGACATAGTCAATAAGACAAATCAGCAACCTACAGATTGAAAAAAATCTTCACTAACCCCACATCTAATAGAGAGCTAATATCCAAAATATATAAAGAACTCGTGAACCTAACCACCAAAAAAACAAACAAAAAAAAATCAGAAAATTGGGTATAGAACTAAACCAAGAATTCACAACAGAGGAATCTCAAATGGCTTAGAAGCATGTAAAGAAATGTTCAAAGCCTTTAGTGATCAGAGAGATGCAAGTCAAAACGACCATGAGACTCTACCTTATACCGATCAGAATGACTAAGATCAAAACTTCAGATCACCACACATGTTGGCAAGGATGCGGAGAAAGAGGAACACTCCTCCATTGCTGGTGGGATTGTAAACTAGTACAACTACTCTAGAAATCAATCTGGAGGTTGCTCAGACAATTGGAAATAGATCTACCTGAAGACCCAGCAATACCACTCTTGGGAATATACCCAAAAGATGTCCCATCATGCTACAGGGCCATATGTTCCACTATGTTCATAGTGGCCTTGTTTGTGATAGCCAGAAGCTGGAACAACCCAGATGTCCCACAACAGAAGAATGGATACAGAAAATGTGGTTCATTTACACAATGGAATACTACTCAGCTATTAAGAATAAGGACAACCTGAGTTTTTCAGGCAAATGGATAGAACTAGAAAATACCATCCTGAGTGAGGTAACCTAGACCCAAAAGGACTTGCATGGTATGTACTCACTAATAAGTGGATATTAGCCCCCCAAAAGTACAGAACACCCAAGATACTGCCCACAGAACTCAAAATGTTCAACAAGCTAAAGGGCTCAAGTGAGGATGTCTCACTTCCACCTGTGAGGGAGAAAAAAAGCAATCACAGGGCTTAAGAGAGCAAGGGACCTAAAAGAGAAAGGGGATGGAGGACTGGTGAGGTGAAGGGGAACATTATCTGGTATTCGGTGAAGGAGAAAGACTAATGCCCCATGGGCCAGCAAAAAGAATACAAACAGTCAACTTTAAGAGGTAGAAGGTTGGGGAGACCCTCCAGAATGTACCAGAGACCTGGGAGGTGTGCTCTCAAGACTCAAAGGGAGGGGCCTTAGATGAAATGCCCTACTGTTGGAAGAGGGAAGTTGTAGAGCCCACCTCCAGCAGAAAGATAGGCCATCAAGTGAGGGATGGAGTTGCCATTCCACAGTCAGTACTCTGACTCATAAATGTTCCTGTCTGAAAGAACTGCAGGGATGGAAATGGAGAGGAATCTGGAGAAACAAGGCCCAGCAACAGACCCAAAGTGAGATCCAGCTCAAGGGGAGACCCCAATGCCTGACACTATTACTGAGGCTATGGAGCACTCACAAAAAGGGACCTATCATGATTGCCCAAGGAAAGACTCAAAAAGCAGTTGAAAGAGTCAGATGCAGATATTTGTACCCAACCAGTGAACAGAAGTTGCTGACCCTTGTGGTTGAATTAGGGAAAAGCTAAAAGAAGCTAAGGAGGAAGGCTACCCTGTAGGAGGACCAGTAGTCTCAATTAACCTGTACCCCTGAGATCTCTCAGACACTGGACCACCAACAAGGCAGCATACACCAACCTCCAACACATGCAGCACAGGACTGCTAGGTTCAGTCAGAGAAGATGCACCTAACTTTCAAGAAGCTGGAGGGCCCAGGAAGTTTAGAGGTCTGGTAGGGTGGGGGGTGGGGAATTGAGAAATCCTTCTGAAAAAGAGGAGGATGAGAAGGTATGAGATGTGGAACAGTCAGAGGATGGAATTTGAGGGGAATAAAATCTGGAGTGTAAAAAAGAAATAAAAAGTTAAACAAACAAACAAAAAAAAAACAAACAAACAAACAAGAAAAATGAAAGCCCAAGCCATCCATACCCAATAACTCTTCCTGATGCTTGGAGATACAGATGAAGAACTCTCAGCTACTTCTCCAGCACCCTGCTTGCCTGTATGCCACCATGCTCCTTGTCATGACAATAGTGGACTATACCTCTGAAACTGTAAGCCAGCTCCAATTAAATGGTTTCTTTTGTAAGAATTGTTGTGGTTATGGTATCTCCTCACAGCCACAGAACACTGACCAAGACAGACGGAAAATGGGATTTGTTGAAGACAGGAATGAAAAATATGCTTAAATGGATAAAGATAAAAGGGAAACAGGAACTCAGTGCCTTCAATAAACATGGAAAAAAAAATCAGTGCAGGAGACATGCAGCCCTGATCACCAACACTGGGTTGCTTCCCTGCCCAGCCTTTCCTCTATCGCTGGTCCATCCTTATTCTAAAGGCAGCCTGAGAGCATGGATTTTCTTTCCCTATATTTAACATTCTTTATACATTTAATAGTTAACTATGAAATGTGAGATCAAAGAAATTAAGTAGTTGGTATAATGATTATCTGAGGACAAAAAAATGGTAAAATTTACAGCTTTCTTTATTCATGCTATAGAACAATCATCACAGTGTTAGATAACGCCCACTGGTTACATTTCCGCTACCATCTGCATGTTTGGTTTGGACTCATTTTGAGTCTCTGTTTTCGCTCACCTCAGAGAATCAATTTTAGTTTGAAATCTGAGTTTCTCAGATTCTGTGGCTCCTTAGTTATAAGATGAAGTGAGTGGCTCCCTCTGAAAGAGGGGAAAATGTTCCATATGAATCCTTACCTGCCTATGTTGTCTATATTCCATGATGATTTCAATTGCAAAACAGTTGCTGATTTTCCAAAACTTTGGACAATAACAGGTCACTGGTCGGTGTCCTGTGGCTAGAGGAGAGACTTATAACAATACCCATGTCTTTGTGTCAGCCATATACCTGGAGCCTGCTTCTCACTTGCATCAAAATACTATTTCTTCTGCATTTTGTCAATACCATCTATAAGTAAAAGACTTCATTTGTACCTGTGCCAAAAGGGGTGGACATCTAACCTCTAAGAGCACCATCCTCTCTGTGGGTCTCCCTTGCTTCCTCCTTAACATGAGTTCAGGTTTGTTTTCAAGGCTGCTCTTCTCTTTCATATCATTGGTCTCTAAAGCCACCAGCCCTCACTGTGATCATGTTTCATAAGTTAACTGTGTGCAGAGAAGGTGGCATCACATTTTCACAGCCCCTGATGTTTGTAACAAAAACAGTGCTCCTGCCGGGCAGTGGTGGCGCATGCCTATAATCCCAGCACTTGGGAGGCAGAGGCAGGTGGATTTCTGAGTTCAAGGCCAGCCTGGTCTACAGAGTGAGTTCCAGGACAGCCAGGGCTACACAGACAAACCCTGTTTCAAAAAACCAAAAAAAAAAAAAAAAAACCCAAAACAAAAACAAAACAGTGCTCCCTTAACCCATTGTATAGCCTCTTAGATCCACTGTGGTTAAAAAAAGGAAAAAATACTGTTCTTCTAGCTCATCTCTTCCTACCATTCAGTTCCTACCATTTCTGTTTGCTTGCTTTCTCTGCACAGGATTCATAGATACTGTACTGGTTTTTCACAGACTCATGACATAGTCACCATATACATCATCCTCTACCTAGAAGGCAATAAAAACTTTCCCACAACCTTTATTCCCAAGGGACTCAACATAATACTTTACCAATCTTGTAGGAACTTTAAACCTATGCAAGTCCAAAACCTATTTGAAAATCAATTACATACTAGGAATCAATTCCAAGATTCACATCCCTTCAAGATTATATTCTATGAGTTAAGAGGAAAAGAGAAGAGGAGCATCCTCTGAGAGACAGGGGATAGGAGGAATAGGATGAGGAACTGTGGAAGGGGGGACAGGGGGCATCATCTTGGTTGTAAATAAATAAAATAATAGTAGAAGAAGGAGGGGAAGGAGGAACAGGAGGAGGAGGAGGAACAGGAGGAGGAGGAGGAGGAGGAGAAGGAGAGAACGAAGAAGTGAAGTTGAAAGATTATGTGAGGCTTTGGGTACTAAACACAAACATGATTCTATTATAAGTGTAGTACATTCATAACACACATACATATCTGTGTGTGCTTAGATTTTTTGAAACCTACTTTATTAAGAGTTCTCAAATGTTTCAATCCCCTTTCTAGCCCACTGTCCAAAGGTAAGGGGAAAAGATAGTGAAAAGGACAAGGGGATTTGGAGCTGTTGAGAAGCAGTTCTTTAGGCCAACTCCAATCTCCATTATTAGGATACCAACAGTCCAGTTCAAAAAATGTCACCAAACAGGAATCAGCAGCGGTGGCATGATCCAGCAGAAACAGCCAGGCCTACGCTGAATCTGCACAAGTCATCAGGAGTGAATCCAGTGCCAGCTGGAAACCCAGGTGAAGATCAGCAAATGCCCTGTCACTGTCTATAGGGTCCTATAGGAAATAAAGACTATACTATAAAAGTGAAGAAAAGACTGTACCAGACCCCTGAAAGTCACAAGGAAATAAAAATAAAGTTTCCTTATTAGTTGTTTAAAAAAATATTTTATGTCACACAATTGATGTATACAGGAAGAATTACTAGGATATCAAGTATTCTGTGGTGGCCTAATTTGATATATATATTATAATATATGTGTATATACACATATACATGTGTGTGTATATATATATATATATACACATATATGAAATTGCTTTGTAAAACTTTTGCCTTTTATGAAATATATAATGCATATGTGTGTGTGTGTATATACTAACACACTACACAGTTTGCGTTTATATTTGGTAAAGGTCAAAAAGCTGAACTAAGGGGGATGAAGAGATGGCTCAGTTGTTAAGGACATTGTCTACTCTTCAAGAGGTCCTGAATTCAATTCCCAGCATCCACATGATGGCTCACAATCATCTGAAATGGGGTCTTATTCCCTCTTCTGTTGTTTGTGAAGAGAGAGCACTCATATACATTTTAAAATTCTGAACTATGAATTTAGAGAAACAGTCTGTACATCTGCCTAGCCAATCAGTAAATTTCAAATTCAGTGAGAGACCCTGTCTCAGGAAATAGACTGGAGAGCAAATGAAGGAATTTCCTGATTTTTAAATTATAAACATGACACATGAGCACGCAATACCCCCTCACACTCATACACTAAACACATACTCAGAATATGAACTGTGAAATATCTTTATAGAGAAATAAAAAAAGTTATTATTAGCATAAATGTCAAAAACAAAATGACTTGTTTCCAGTACCACCTATTTAAATTAGTCCTGTTATCAGCATTGTGGTGTGCGAGCCAACAAAGATTCTTTTACTGTGCCTACGTCACAGAAATGTTTTTAAGAAATGAAACAAGGCTGTCAGTCTGCATTTCTGCCTCACTGCTCGGGTGTCATAAAGTCACTGGATATGCCTGGTGAAATCAGGTGAAATGCAGAGGTGACAAGTGACATGTCTGCCTTGCTGCTGGGAACTGGAGTGTCACTCAGGGAAGGCAGAATGTAGTCCAGGATAGGGGGTCCCTAGCTGTGTTTCTCCAGGTGAAAACCAGAGGGAGGTGAAAAGGATTCTGAGGTTGAACCTCCTGTGTACCCAGACACCACTGGGGACCAGGTGGAGTTGAGAGCAGGGGTCTGCAGGCCTGCACAGAGTCCAGGACTGGACAGAATCCAGCTTGGCTCTCAGTGAGAACCACAAGTATGGAAGGGCTGGAAGAGCAGCTTTCTATGGGATATTTAGACACAGTTCTTCGTGGTGAAGTCTCCCCACACCCACTGTAGTCT
>JADRCD010200983.1:0-12259 GCA_019843815.1 Montemys delectorum
GGTACCAGATGACTTGGCAGTGAGTCGGGTGTAACAATCTGTTAAGAGTTGACTTTAATAAAGCAAGAAGACTCCAACTGTCTGTATCAAGTAACCAGGATGGAATTGTGGTCACTATGGACAACTTATACTTTGAAGCATCCTTACTACAGAACAGTGCTGCCCTGACACCCATGTGACGACCTGGTGGAGATAACAACACCTATAAAGGCAAAGCAACATGGTAAGAAGAAAAAGCAACATAGCCGTGATGGAGGAAGGGGCTTCCGAGCCCCAGAATTACAGGAAGATTTGGGGGGTTCTCTGGTAGTTTTTATCCCAGGGCTTTAGGAGAATTATTTGGGGATTTGAGATGTTCTTATTATGCTTCAAATCATATTGTGTCTAGTCTTGAAAATGAACTGATATAGGTCAAGATTTTTTAATTGCTCATAGAAAACTAATGAATAAATGAAACAGAAGGCAGTTTGTTTACATACTGTTTTCTTTCCATGACATTTCCCTTCTATGAGTAGTCAAGTCAACAGCACGAATGACTAAAATACCTATTTTTCCATCACAATGGGCCTACTCTTCCCTGCAGGCAAAGGCTTGTGTTACACGTTAGATATGATGTTCAAAGATATGTTTCTGACTGCTTCTGGTTCAAGTCATTTGTAGCATCTTTTGTTTGGAATTAGATAAAACTGCAAACACTTTCTGAGAGCACTTACCTCATAGGAGCCAATTCTATTGTAAAATAAGATTTGTTTTGTTCTGGTTTTGATATGGTCAGGATTTTTTTCTTTCTTGTTTTTAAAACAAAAAATGCGAATTGGCTCCAATGATTCCTGAATGTAGTAAACATGATTTTTGGATTGTGGAAAATATTTGGAGATTTTTAAATATGAGATGGGTGGTAGGATATCATTTTTGAATGAACATGGCATAGGACACAGCACTATCTCAGAAATGGAAGACCCATCTCAGAGGTCAGTCAGAGTTGGCATCTGGCCAAGAAGCAGCCTGATAAGAGGAACCTGGCAAAAACTCTCCTGACTTTCTATTCAGTGCCATGCCCTTGTGTATTGCAATGGGATTAAAAAAAAGAGACGGCCTGTAATTTATGTATTAAGTTGAGAATTCCATAAGTGTTCATGTGGTACTGAAATTGTAGGCAGAACTTAACATTTGCCCAGTCTGCAGGGAGCGGGGAGGCTGGAGGATCATGATGGATAAGGCTTGTTCTCTGAGAAGGAAACAACCATATTAAAATATAGCCACACTTGGTCCTACTTTGCTGCCCTGTCTCAGACTTGATTTCACAATGTTTCCTCTATGACTTTCCATCACAGTATTAGTAACTGCCCATCTTACATTCAAAAATTATCGACTTTTATGTCAACTTTGACACAGCTATGGTTTTCTGAAAAGAAGGGACCTTATTTTAGACAATGTGTTCAGGAGACTGGGTTGTAAGCAGACAACCATGTAGAGCATTTTCTTAATGGGCACAGGTTATTGTGGGTGGTGCCATCCCTAGGCTGGTGGTCCTGGGTTCTTCAAGAAAGAAGGCTGAGCAAGCTATAAAGAGCAAGCCAGTAAGCTGCACTCCTCTATAACCTGTACATCAGCTCCTGCCTCCAGGTTCCTGCCCTGTTTGAGTTCCTGTCCCTACTTCCTTTGATGACAAGCGGTGATGTCCTTTCCTCCCCAGGTTGCCTTCGTCACAGTGTTTTGTCATAACAATACAAACCCTAACTAGGACATAGTAATGCTCAAGCCCCCTCATCTTCAGTGGGAAGGAAGTGAGAATTCGCATCCTCCTCTTTCATTCTTGTGTCCTGAACACAGATGCCCTTGTGCCTATGATTTGTGGGATTTAAGAGGTCGGTGACGTTGCCCCATCCCCACCACACGACATGTCCTGTCTGTCCATCTGCAAATGATTCCTGTCCTGTGGAATGGCCCTGTTTAGATATCCTGTTCTCTCCACTCTACATATTTCGAGTACCTTGTGTTGACAATTTCTAAAGATGATAAATTCCCTATTTGTATTTAAGCGATTTATTTAAAAAACAAACAATCATTCTTCATACTTGAGTATATGGCACATGGTCACTTTTATGTAATAAGCTGAGAATGTCTTAAGTGTATTTAATATGGATAGAAGTATAGGCATGATTTTAAGTAGAATAGATAAGCATGATAGGTATTTTTCCATATTTTTGAAAAAAGTAATAATTGTATCGAACAACATATGAACTTGTCACATTTTTTTCCTGAAATATCACACTGTCATGTGTGTTCACATGCTATGTTCACACAGAAATCGTATCTACTACTCAAGTACTACTATTCACTTATGTAAACTTTCCAGTCTTTCCACATTCTAAAGTCATTTTTCCTGTCTTACAGCACCACTGGAGTGTATGGATGGCTCCTCTGCAACCAGTGTTCTCCAACTCTCCTGGGAACTTTCCTTCTTTGGCTCTCAGTATATTTTGGTCCCATGATACGACTTTCTTGTTTTTTGTTTTTGTTTGTTTTGTTTTGTTTGGTTTGGTTTTTCCAGACAGGGTTTCTCTGTATAGCCCTGGCTGTCCTGGAACTCACTCTATAGACCAGGCTAGCCTCAAACTCAAAAATCCGCCTGCCCTTGTCTCCCAAGCGCTGGGATTAAAGATGTGTGCCACCACCGCCAGGAGTGATACGACTTTGATGAGTTAAGGATAGTGATGTTGCTGTCAATTGTCCTGCATTTTCTTTTCGCTAGAAATAAAACCCTTGCTCGCTCTCTGCATCTTAGGTCAAATTGGAATCACTTTCATTTTTAAAGTGTAGCTGATTTGAAGCAAAGGCTGAATAAGAAGCTGGTACTTCCAAGAGGGGTTACAAATGTGCGATGCGAAAGGAAGGTGATGTCATCGTAGCTGCTGTCCTCAGCACTAAGTGAATGCTGTTGTAGGAAACAAATCTAATGGGAATTCAGAGTTAAATCACTGAGCATATTGTAAGATACATGGTATTCATTTATATTGTGGGGATCATCAGATGGTTGGACAAAATAATACACTTTTGTCCCTGCCTGGCACATCCCAATTTTGTATCAGATTTGCTGATCTTTGGGCCTTGGTTTAAACCATCTGAAAGCGGCTCCTCTTCCTTAGCTAGCTGAAGCTGATGCACTCCGGCTAGCTCATCAAAGGAAGAAATCACTACTTCTTTTACTTTTTTTTCCTTCAAATTCCTTTAATTGTTTGGAGTTCTGCTTCTGCAAATAGCTAAAGACTAATTTAAAAAAACCAAATGGTGATTCATTCATTTCCTCAGCCAGAGCTGCTTTCAGCCTCAGGCTCAGGATGGCAGCAGCATGAGGTTAATTCTGGAATCTCAAGCTGCTTGAGGACTGTGAACCTCACTGCACATCTCTCCGGACGGGAGCTCCCACTGGCTATCCACCCAGAACAGCGGTGGAAGCGGGGGTTTATAGTTGACGGTTAAGTGTTTTGAGCCACGCTTGAGACGGTTTAGGCCGAGTGGATTAGGAGGCCATAGTCTCCGTTTCAATAAAGCCCCGATGTAAACAGTGGTCCATACCCACTGGTTTGCATGGTCAGAATCCACCCTTGAGAAAAAGGCAAATCACCAAACACCTGCAGTGTCCTACTAGTTTTCCAGCAATAGCAGCAGAGTGTGGTAATTAAGGTGATTAAGCCTACGACGGACTCTAAGTTTAAATTCCAGCTTTACCACCCGCTGGCTGTGTAACCTTGAAAAGCTGTTTCTCTCTCTGACTCTGTTTTCTCTGATGTTATATAAGGATTAATAGTCATAGCTGACACTCATTGAGTATATGCATAGAGTATTTGCTGACTTGTTTTTGATCTAGCAAATTAGATGTTAAAAGACAGTAGACTTATACATGCAAAAAGATAAGGAAAAGGAATAAAAGAATGAACACGATATAGAATAATAATATACTCAGAGTCACAGAAGGACATGAGAAAAGATGAGAGAGACTTGCTTGGCATCTAAAACTACTTTATAGATGTGGCATTTTTAGTCATCATGAAAACTCTGTGGAGAAGGTACCCCCTTACCACACTCATTTTAGAGACCAGGGAATCAAGGCCCAGGGCTGCACACCTTTAGTAAATGGTAGAAGTGAGCAACAAGAACAAAGTCAGCCTTTAGTGTCCGCACAGTGAACTAGTTCTAGTCTGAGGACTTCACGTGCTTTAATCCATTTAAATGCTACTTCCAACCCCTTATAAGTTAGGAACTATAATTATCTTCCTTGAACACATGAGAGAAGTTAGGTAGCTTGCCTGAGATTAGCTACCCAGTGCTAGTTGGCACAGTCTCTGCCAGCTCCAGCTTCAGATCACCGTTCTGTTGTTTCTTGCTTCCGACAGTGAGAGTGAAGAGGGAAATGGTATGTAAGGCACTCACCTGATGCAAGGACACACTCAGATGTTATTGATAGCCGCATTACTGTGTCCTTTGATTGCCTGTGAGCTGGATTAGCAATTGCAGTTTGGTGGAAATAACAGTAGCATAGCCCTCTGCCTGGGCCATGACCCCCATGCTTTCACGTGTCCGAAGATGTAGGTAGGCCCTTGCCATTGCTGGGCCTTCTTCCTTTCTTGTCTCCTTCTTTTGCTTATTCTCACATTTAGCTGTAATATAGCAGATGAACACACACATACACATACATACACACACAAAGAGAGAGAGACAGAGACAGAGACAGACACATAGAGGGAGAAAGGGCCAGAGATCCTTTGCTGATTTTTCTTTGACTGGGTTTTAAACTTCAATCGAGGTTATCTGTCCTAGCTGAGGGTGTACTAGGACAGACAAACATCACAATCCTGAAAGACAGTGAAACATTTATAATAAATACTAGAAGATTGTTTTATATATCATGTATTTTAATAACCCTCACTTTATGCCAAGTACTTTTAAAAAATATGCATATTAGACTACATAGTCCTCACAAGAGGCACGTGAGATGAGCAATATTCCTTTGCCCATCTTATAGATGTGAAAGCTGAGGTCCAAGACCAGTTTATGAGTAAGTGGCAGAGCTGTGAACTGAGCCCAGCATAGCTCTAGAATCCACAATCATAGTGTTCCTTGGTATTAACTTTAACACTTGGCCCCCATTTCTAGTTGATCTATACTGTACTGATGAAGGAAACAGAAAATTAGTCATATAATTTTAATGTACAAGGTAGGTTTCATTTCTCTTCTTTTTCTTTTTCAGACAGGCTCTGTGTGTACTCTAGGCTGGCTTTCAGTTCCTTATCTTTTACCTTCAGATGAGCTGGAATTACAGCTGGCATAAGTTGCTTCATTCATTCATTCCTTCCTTCCTTCTTCCACACCTCTCTCTCTCTTCCCTCCTTCCTCCCTCCCTCCTTGCTTCCTTCCCTTCCCTCTCACTTTCCTTTTCCTGCTTCTCACTTTTCTTTCAAGTATGGTCTCAAACTCAATCTTTGTATAGCAAAGTCTAGTCTCAAACTCTTGACCCTCCTGATTCATCTCTAAATATTGTGATTACAAGACTGCAACAAGATGCATGGTTTTAGACTATCTTTAAAGGAAGTTACTTTTGGAGCCCCCTCAGATTAATACTTTCTGTGACTGGAGAGATGGCTCAGTGGTTAAGAGCACTGACTGCTCTTCCAGAGGTCCTGAGTTCAATTCCCAGCAATCACCTTTTGGCTGAAAACCATCTTCAATGGGATCTGATGCCCTTTTCTTGTGTGTCTGAAGACAGCGACAGTATCTAACAAAAGAGAATATTTTCCACTGGTCTCCATTAGACTGCACTATGATATTTCACTGAAATTATTTCAATCTGTTATCAAAATGAAGATTTTTGAGTATACAAACATTCTGGACCTATTCTTCTGACGGGAATATATGTAGAAGATGTGTCTTGCTGCTCGCAGCCAAGCCCTGTCAAATAGAGGGTAATAGGATGGTGTCCCTCAGCCTCTTAGGATGCTTAGGAGGCAGACATTGTTTACATATGTGAACACTGACAAATTTTTAAACTTCATTTGAGATACTAAGAGATTAATTCTTTCTTATTTATTGACAGATGATTTTTATATATTATATGTTTATAAAGAAAGCATATTACAATTTATAGTTCTTACACATTCTTCTACCTCAATACAGATAGGCAGTTTATTAAGTTTTTGAAAATGGCATGGACAAATGTAATGTTCCTCACTAAATAGCAGTAGAGTAGACAGTAGTCATAGCCTGCTGATGATGTGATGTATGGTCTCCAAGGCACTGTCTTTGGCCTCCTGTAAGAGTTTTCTGAGGGGTTTATGTAACCAAGCATTTTGCCTATTTATCTATTTGTAGAACTGGATTGAATAGACCATATTGTCATATAATAATACATTTTCTAAACTTATGTCCCATTTGAAGTACTTAGTGGATCACTTCTAATATCACCTATAAATTTTACATTGTGAATGGTGGTAAATTTGTCAGTTTAGATGGTCCTAATTTTGCAAGCAAAATCCAAAGCATCATGATCAGGAGCCAGTCAACCTTGCATCTCTCTCGCCATTTGACTTTGACTACTTCAGCATCATAGAGTGTCTTCACAACCTGTTTGATCTGGAGCTTATTGCCCGTGACATCTATAGTGAAGACAAGTATGTTGTTGTCTTCTTCATGGCCGACTCAGTAGTTGGGGGATCTTGATGATGCTGTAGAGGTCCAGCTTGTTTCTCTTGGGAGTAGTCTTGTTAGAATATTTGGGCTGCCTAGTAGGATGAGGGTCTAGTCGACACCTCGCTGGTATTTGTGAATAACCGAATGAGTAAATGAATGGATTTTGTATCACCATGGGGGTTCTCAGTAGATTTTTAAAGCATGAACAACTAAATAAAGCTTTTGAACTAGTTTCAGTGTTTTCACTCTAATGGAACCTAGGCTATGCAATAAGCACAGCTGTGAAGATAAGAACATGATGTTAGCAATAAGAGCAGGGATATAGGAGGAGCTAGCAAGGCAAACATGTGATCTGCATACTGATTTTACATATGTTAACAAAACATCCAGATGAGGAAAAGGAGAGAAGGGGAGGAAGGAGGGAGAGTGAAGGGAAGAGGAGGGGAGAGGAGGAGGAGGGGAGGAGAGTGAGGGGAAGAGGAGGAGGCAGAGAGGAGGAGGAGGGAAAAAGGAGGGGAGAGGGGGAGGGGAGGAAGAGGAAGGTGAGGGGAAGAGGAGGCAGAGAGGAGGAGGAGGAGAAGAGGAGGGTGAGGGGAAGAGGAGGAGGGGAGAGGAAGAGGAAGGGAAGAGCAGGAGGAGGGCCTAGGTGAGAGGGAGACTGAGAAGTAAGCACAGGGAAGGGGAAATTCTGTGTATCCTCTTGTGACCAAACATAAGCCTTACAGGTGGAGAGAGATAGGAAGGGAGAGAGAAAGCAGGGGCATCATGAAGATCTATAGTTCTGCACAAGATTGTGGTGATGGGAAAATCATCCCCATTGTTTTCCTGGGCATTTCCTTACTATTTCTGTCATCTCAGGGAAATTAGGAACTAACGTGCCCCAAAATAGTCACGTATGCTGAAGAACAATCTACTGTTTTTTTTTCTTCACAAAAACTGAAACACAAAAACTTCCGAGGTTCATCCAGTGAAAAGTCTGGAGAGAAACTAGCAGTGGGTAGAGGCTAAGTCCTCCCTCATCTTCTCTTAGGAAGATGTATATTCAACTCTGACCGAAATCAGAATGATTTCTTCTGAAATGGGTGTTACTTTGAAACCTTAATGACTATTAAGATAAAAACAGAAAATTAAAAAACAAGTGTGAGGGATAAAGGATTTTTAATTGCATTAACATTATTTGTTAATTTTATTATCAATATCTCTGTGTGTAAAGGACCAGAGCTTTTCTTTTTTTGTTGTTTTTTTGTTTGTTTTTTTAATTAGATATTTTCTTTATTTACATGTCATATGATTTCTCCTTTCCCAGTTTCCCCTCCAAAAAAAAAAAACAAAAAAAAAAACCAAGAACAAACCCAAACCCCTGTTGCCTCCACCTCCCCCTACTTGCACCCCCCCTCCCACTTATTGGCCCTGGCATTCCCCTACACTGGGACACAGAACCTTCACAGGGCCAAGGGCCTCTCCTCCCATTGATGACCGACTTTGCAATCCTCTACTATACACATGCTGCCAGAACAATCAGTCCCACCATGTGTACTCCTTGGTTGGTGGCTGAGTCCCTGGGAGCTCTGAGGGTACTAGTTAGTTCATATTGTTGTTCGTCAGGACCAGAGCTTTTCTATACTCATCCCCTTGCTCTGAAATAAACAGTGACACGGAGACCTGGTGTATTTATTAATAAGCTTCTTGTACTATAGCTGGGCAAGGCTCACATGTATTCTAAGCCAACTGTGCTGCCTCATGGCGATTCCCTGTCGACTTCCTGATGCGATCCTCTCCCCACCAGAGACCCTTTCATTGGGACTTGAGGGCCTGCCTCCTCTCCTGCCCAGCTATTGGCTGATCAGATCTTTGTTAACCAATCAGAGGTGATGGAAAACCAATTTTACACAGCACCGAGACAGGAGATGCTTGCCAAGGGCAAGCATTGTTTCCTCTCCTTCGTTTGATTGCCCCCATATGAGAAAGCATCCTGCTCACTCTCAGAAAGAGCTGTTCTCTTGCCATACTCACTAATACCTGGGTCACGCTTTAGACACTGGTTTAAACCTCTCATGTTAACTAGCATCTTTTTACTTAGTTTAGGTTTCTAGTTCATGTTTATGCATTCTCCATAGCAGTTTTCTGGAATCTGCTGACTGAATGAGTTATCCAGCTTCCTTGCTGAAGTTGAGAGATCTGTCAACTTCTTGAGCATTCTTGTGAAGAAGTGATCTGAAGAACTCTCATTGTCATGTCATCATCAACATCCCTATCACCATCATCATCTCTATCATTATCATCACCATCACCATCACCACCACCACCATCATCATCATCTGACTTTAATCATGCTATCCTTCTAACACATGTTAACTACAAAATATTTCTCTCATAAACACATAAGGGGAATGAAGGACTGAACAAGAGCATCCTCTGAGGAGTCAGTATGATCTAGAAGTAAACAATCACTTCCCCTTTTTAAGTTAAATTCATGCATTCACTTACAAAAGACAAGCTAGACTTTGGAAATGTGAAATGATGTTTCATCAGTTTACCGAACAGGATATATTTGAAATGTTTTCAATGTTTATGTTAACAAAAAAGTCTAAAAGCCAAACGGGAAAAATTCCACAGGTGAGTCAAATCCTATTTTTATACTTGGATGTTTTGTAAATATGTTAGAATGAAGATATTACCCAACAACGGTTTATTCGTGGGATCGTTGACTAACTTCAGTTCATGAAATATTCAATGATTTGGAAAGCATGATGCTAAAGAGTAAAGCATTTTACATACTTCCTAAGAGTTCCTAATACCGTGGAAGAAGCAGAAACTATTAAACCTATTTTCTAAGAGTGTATTTTCTTTTTGAGGTCTGGGGAGAATCTGCAGCGGTTACTTGTATACTTACTGCTCATTTAATCTGTTCTTTAGGAAGGTGCCCGTTCTCCTCTGCTGAGCACACTCCTTCTCACCGCCTCTTTGTTATGTGCCTTTTATTAACAGGTTTCTTCCTTTCATTTAGCATTGCTAAATACATTCTCTTAGTTGAGAAAAAATGTTATATGAGTGATACTATATACATATATATACATACATATGTGGTGTCAATTCATAAACAAAAAAGTTATGCCATAGTTAGACAAATGGCTTTATTGTTTTCTTTTGTGGTGAAAAAAGTAGGATCCGAAGTCGAATTTCTGAAAACTTCGGATCAATCATAGGTGAATTAAAAAATGAAAATGCCATCCAGCTGCAAATCTACAAAGCGCAGTTGCACAGTGAAGCCTGTAATATTAGATACATATTGGATGCCCACATGTCAAGTCATAATATCTTAATAATACGCACAGTGGCTGATTGTTATTTATGAAATAGTTGCTTACAAATGATTGAGTCTGACATCATTTTCACTTGTTAACAACTAATTATAAATAATAAGTCCTCTTGTACGAGCACTTCCAGTTGTCAGAATCAGAAAGCAGCTAAGAGGTCAGAGGGGTGGTTAGGACAGAAGGAATGGGATGGCGTCTGCCATGTGAGGAAGAACACTTCAAGCGGGAAATGAATGCTTAATTAAGGCCGATACAGAATTTGGGCTGTAGATTTGGGGCTTTATTTAAGTAAGGCCGATCAATGGGTTTTGGTTGGTGTAATCTAAGAATAAAAATGTGACTATTTTGTTGAGCACTTATGGATTGGGCACGCGTATGTATCGCCTCATTTCATTGTTGAAGTCCTTGCTTTTGCAGAAGAATATGCGTGTAAGTGACCTTTGACTTCAGAGCAGGCACCTTGGAGTAATGGTTTATTCTCTTGTAAGGGCAGTGTTTTATATATTTTATCTTAGTCTATATGTTATTCATGTGAGTGTACATGTATGTGTGCAGTGTTATGCATATGGGTATACATGGATGTGTTCAGGAGGCCAGAGGTCAACGTGCATCTGGTATTCTCCTCTCTCAGTCTCCATCAGTATCTCTCCCTGAGCCTGGAGTTCATCATTTCAGGTAGACTGCTTGGCCAGCGAACCTTAAGGTAGACCCTTTACCCACCGAGCCATGTTTCTAGCCCAAGACATTTTTTTTCCCCCAAGACAGGGTTTCTCTGTGTAGCCCTGGCTGTCTTGGAACTCACTCTGTAGACCAGGCTGGCCTCAAACTCAGAAATCTGCTTGCCTCTGCCTCCCAAGTGCTGGGATCAAAGGCGTGCACCACCACCACCCGGCCGAAATATTATTTTAAAAGGGCAATTGGTATCTGTGTACAGAATGATTTGGAAGAAATTGAAACAAGGAAATAATTCTGGCATAAAATGTGAAAACTAAAGAGAGCATAACAAATTGTGTCCAATTCCATCCATTTATACTGGAATTTAATGCCAAAAAATTGTGGTTACTAAAGTAACATGACCAGGTATTTGTATTGTTTTGGTCAACTACCTCCATTTTTTTTCCATAGCTACAGCAAAAGTATAAAATCTACAGTTTCATACCACTGTTGTCTCCCTTATGCAAACTGAATGTGGTCGTCATCTATGAGTCTGAAAGCAGCATTACTTGCCCACTTACAGATTTCACAGTATATTTTATTATTGAATAAAGATCACCTGAAATGTGAAGTTTTTAATTTGTCATTAGTGAACACTAAGTAGTCGTCAACATTCTTTTGCTGATAACAGTGCACGGCACGATTTCCCCAGCACCTTACATTGGCTTCGGTGGGCCAGAGACTTCACCTCCTTGCCACAGTTCACGTAGTCAAAACCAAGTTACCAAAGCATAACTTGCTCTGGTCATGAAAGATGTTCTCTAACTACATAGGAGGAGACTAGCTCAGATGTGGACTGGCCATTCTTCTTTTCTCAGCTATTTTAAATCATGAGAAGATGATTGTTAAAGCAAACACCATGGACTGCAGAGAGTAGAACAAAACTGAAGTCGAACTCCTGGATGGGGCAGTGTGAGTGTGTGTGTGTGTGTGTGTGTGTGTGTGTGTGTGTGTGTGACTTGTATAATATTATGTATAGACTATGTGTTTACACAGACATATGTATTCTGTATCAACCCATTATGAAACTTTATCTTCTCTACTTTCTAGTTACATCAG
Organism: Montemys delectorum; assembly: GCA_019843815.1. NCBI lineage: Eukaryota > Metazoa > Chordata > Mammalia > Rodentia > Muridae > Montemys > Montemys delectorum. The sequence continues at coordinate 11,778 of JADRCD010200983.1, forward strand.
GCAATAAATTGCTTTGTGTGTGTTGATGTCTCCTTTAGCATTACTGAAAGCATTAGGAGATTCTTCTCTACTGAAATCAAGAAAAGCCTGAAACAGACTCCATAGAACTTTATGGTTTGGTACTCAGTTCTTCCTTCTTGACTAAACTATCAGTGGCAATTGCCCACAGCTTTGGAACTGAGCCTATTTACCCATTGCTTACATGTGAGGAGTGTATCTGTCATCATTCTCACAGACTTACTTACAAATGAGCTCATTCTCTCAGAGGTATTATGATCTTCTGGGATTTCCAAACCTTGGTCTGGTTTCTCAAAGGAAAATGATGTTGTTGAGCCTGCTGAGTATCAGCTTCATTAGAGTTCACTGATTTCTAGACTCATTGGGGGTGTATTTTTTAAGTCTTAAAATCCCTTACAAGAATAAATATATATGCTTTAAAAGTAACCAAAAACAAAAACAAAAAAAGGAATAAAGGCAATGGA
>JADRCD010200984.1:9340-38589 GCA_019843815.1 Montemys delectorum
AGAGAAGAGAAGAGAAGAGAAGAGAAGAGAAGAGAAGAGAAGAGAAGAGAAGAGAAGAGAAGAGAAGAAAAAAAGAATTGGTGTGGGAGGGTCAGCCACTGTGATGGGGCCACCCCTGAGCTGGTAGTTCTGGGTTTTATAATAAAGCAGACTGAGCAAGGCATGAGGAGCCAGCCAGTAAGCAGCACTCATGGCCTCTACATCAGTTCCTGCTTTCAAGTTTCTACCTTGATTAAGTTCTTGCCCTGATTGCCTTTGATAATGAACATTGATGTGGAAGTATAAACCAGATAAACCCTTTCCCATGCAAGTTACTTTTTGGCCATGGTGTTTTTATCACAGCAGTAGCTTTATCACACCAAGACAAGATGTCAGGTTAATTAATTGGAGGGAACAGTAGTGTTATCAACAAATATGACTGGGAAAACTTGGGTATCTATTTGAAAAAAAATAAACTCATACTTCATACAATAATTAATTCAAAATAGATCATTGACCTACACATAGTAACTACTAAAATTGGAGAAAGAGTAAATAAACCTTGGTCCACAAAGATTAATAAAGCTGAAAGAGCTTGTTAAAGTGGGCTTGGTGACACATGCATGCAATGTCAGCATGTTCCAAGTTAAGGCCAGGGCTTCAAAGTCAGAACCTACACCATTACCTCTCAGTGGGCTCACGTTAAGACTGTGTTAAGAGCACTTATAATTCACCATAAAAGGCCAAGAAAAGTGTTGAGATATGCCGTCAACCTGGCAAGCACATGAAAAAAACCTTATTTTCACTGTCCAAAATAAGGCCACAGTGAGACGCCACTACGTATTCTTCTAGCTTGCTTTCCGTTGCCGTGATGATGAAAGGAAACTGGAGAAGGATAGGGTATTATTACATCTTCCAGGTTACATTTCATCGCTGAAGGAAGCCAGGGCCAGAACTCAAGCAGGAAGCTAGAGGCAAGAGCTGAAACAGGAGCCATAAAGAAAATGATGCTTACTGGTCTGTCCCCAATGACTCACTCAGCTTGCTTTTGTTTGTTTGTTTGTTTGTTTGTTTGTTTGTTGTGGAGGAGAAAATGGGAAGGGGAAAATGTACGTGTAAATAAAGAAAATACAAAAAAAATAAATAAAATAAAATAAAATTAAAAAAAAAAATACAACCCAGAACCCCATAGATTCCATAGGGGTGGCTCCGCCCACATTGGGCTGGGCCTAGCCCTCCCATATTAATACCACATTAACCAAGAAAATGCCCTCATAGATTTGCCTACAGGCCAATACTTTTCTCCTCTTCCTTGATGTCCCCTAGCTTGTATCAAGTTGGCAAAAAAAAAAAAAAAAGTACAAAAACAAGAACAAAATTGACTCTTGTCAATGTGACACACAAATACATTATAATTAAGCCATAGCCTTTACTTTGTTGCTTATTCTAAGATCTCGTGTTTATGTCGCAATATGAAGCCTAATGTATAACTTTAGAAGTTCAACCTTCTAAAGATATCCGAAGTCTCACAACTATGGATTCCCATAAAATCCCAAATAAGTTACACACTTTATAATCCCAAGAGGGAAGAACCAGGACACAATCACGGTCAGATTCAAGCAAAACAAGTCTAACTTTAACTTCACTGCCCGACATCTAGAACTTGCTCATGACCCTTTGGGCCCCAAAAGGTGTAAGCAGCTCCGCTGTGAGCAGAAACACTGTTTGGAAAGACAGGCTCCACTCCACACCTACCACTGTCTCCTGTCGGAGTCCCATAGTCCTGCTGTCTTCAGTCTATTGTGGGCTCCACAGTAACTGAGGCTGCACCTTCTTTCCCCAGGACCTCTCCTGGGCTCTCAGGGCCAAGCCTCGGCTTCTGTCCTCGACACCTTAACCCTGCAGCGTCCAAAATAAGTTCCATGTAGGAGACTCTTACGCATTACCAAGTTCAGCTGCCAGCTTGGGGTACAGCTTGGTCCCCTCTGGACAACAGCTTCTGTGTGCTGACCCTGAGAAAATACTTCCCAGAAGATGATGTTGGTCTCAGTATCAATTGTCCCAGTAAAGTAACTGTATCACTTCAGTGGTTCTGGTCTCTTGCTAATCATAGCTTACTCTTTAGCCCCCGAGGGCCAGAAATCCTAGATTCTTTTTTTTTTTTTTTAAGATTTAGTTATTATATGTAAGTACACTGTGGCTGTCTTCAGACACCCCAGAAGAGGGCATCAGATCTCATTATGGATGTTTGTGAGTCACCATGTGGTTGCTGGGATTTGAACTCAGGATCTTTGGAAGAGCAGTCAGTGCTCTTAACTGCTCTCCATCTCTCCAGCCCCAAATACTTGTATAGTTTTGTTTGTTTGTTTGTTTGTTTTTGTTTTTCGAGACAGGGTTTCTCTGTGTAACCCTGGCTGTCCTGGAACTCACTCTGTAGACCTGGCTGGCCTCGAACTCAGAAATCTGCCTGCCTCTGCCTCCCAAGGGCTACCTACTATGTCTTTATCTTTGATAGTCTTTGCTTCTGTCTGAAACTTAATAAGCCAGACCTCTGTTGTCTGCCTTTCTCAAAACACCCTTATCTTCCAAGTTCCTGTACAATAGCCCATTAAGCTTTGAACACCCAATGGATTTTCCAGCTCAAAGTTCCAAACATTTCTACAGTCCTTCCCCAAACACCATCATTAGGTCTGTCAGAGCAATAGCCCAGTCTCTTGTGTGATTTTTCTGTTCTGTTTTATATTCTAGTGCTGCAAAAAGAACTACTGACTAGGACCAGCTTAAAGAGGAAAGGGTTTATTGGGCTTACACATACCAATTACAGTCCATCATTGTTGAATGAAGTAAGGACGGGAACCTAGGCAGGAACCGAATCAGAACCACAGAAGAATGCTAATCCCCATGAATGAGACTCAGGGTGTTTTTGTTCCTTTAGTTGCTTGGTGTGTGTGTATATGTGTGTGTGTGTGTGTGTGTGTGTGTGTGTGTGTGTGTGTGTTTATACAACCCAGGACCACCTATATCGAAGTGGCATCGCCTATAGTGAGCAGAGTCCCCTGACATCAGTCTTGAATTAAAAAAAAAAAAAAAAAAAAAAAAAAAAAAAGGCCCACAGTCTTGTTCATGGAGCAATCTGATAGAGGCATTTTCTCACTTGAAGGTTCGTCTTCTCAGATGTTCCTAGTTTGTGTCATGTTGACAGCACAACACTCACGCATGTATGACTAAAATTGAACCCTCACAACATGACCTTTGGTTGGAATGTGTAGCGCCTAGACATCACATATACTGCTAATGAAAAGCTAAGGCAGTCCCTGTGTTCTGTTTCCACAAGCACAGGTGGACCTATACTCCAATCCTACTTCCAGACATTTATGCAAAGGATTAAAATCTACCCATAAAATAGTCTGATCGTCACATTTACTTTTGTAAGATAAATGGGGGGAACAACTGAAAACATCTATCAACTGGCATGAAGGAAAACAAGCTGTGAAGTAAATACAAGTAAATCTATTCAACAGAACCACTGGACTCGAGCAAGATGGAGTCTCTATTATGGAAATTACAGAACAAGTAAGGCTTGTCTGTGGTAACAGGAAAACAGATCCCTGATATTTGACTGGGGCTGCATTTGGAGAACTGTGTCTGAAATGTGGCATCAGAAAAAACTCAGGGGTAAATGTTCTGCATTTTAATTGGGGTGGTGACGCAAATGCGTCCATTTGTCAAGATGCACAGAACTGCCAACTTAAAGCAAATGCATTTTATTATGTAAATTTATCTCCCGAAGAGTTCACTTCAAAAGTCTAAAAACAAGCCACAGCGTAAGCTCATAGTAAATACCTCGGAGAACTTAAACCATCTGCTATACCAGAAAATAACCTTAATAACTGCTTTATTTTGCTGCATATTAATGAAAACGTAGCTTAAAATAATGTATCTTCTTAATACGTTTAATGTAAAGATTTATGTCTACCAGGTTAGTAACAACGTATCGGAGAAAACATACCTTGTATGTGCATATGTTTATGTTGGTGTGCTTACAGACATGCATGTGGGTATGCAAGCCAGAGGACTTACTTACTGTTGGCCTGGGGAACACCATCCATCTCTTCTGAGATAGTCTTTCATTGGCCAGCAGCTCACTGATTAGATTAGACCTGCAGCCAGTGAGCCCCCGGGATCCTTTCTGCATACCCATGGGCCTCACAAGCCACCTCACACAATACTTGATATGTGGGTTTGGGGCATCAAACTCGGTTCATGATACTTGCTAGGTAATTGTTTTGCTGTGAGTCATCACCACAGAACAAAACATATCTCTTATGAGAAACAGCTTCGTTTTAACCACAGAAGCTGTGCATTGATGACCACCTTACAGTTATTGAAATGAAATAAAACCATGTCAGATGTGCTTCGTGGTTTTCCCTCCCTTACCCAGTGAGCTCTAAGATTACAGGATTATTATTACTCTAAAAAAAAAATCCCCCCACAGGACTCATCACACACTCTATTAATTTTCTTCCTTTTGAATTTTTATGCTAAAATACAAATTTTTTTAATTAAATTACTGACAATTATAACTAAACAATACTTCACAGTAACATATTTCCATTGCACTTTGATTATGTTCTTTATGAGAGGACTTTGTGTTAACCTGAGTTCGTAGGCTCATGTACTAGAGAATTTATACACGTATACGAGGAAAATTTTATAATATAATAGGACCCTGATAATAAGCACGCGTTTGCAAGCAATTTTCTTTTAAGAAAATCAGGATGGGTCCCCATTTCTAGGACTCGGTCTTCATGACCTGTATACAGTTATTCTAGTTCTTACTGGCTTAACCACGTCTGCTAAAGATTCACATCTCCATACCATTGCAAGGTTTTGTAGAAGCGATGGGATGACAATACGTAGGATTGGGACCATTCTGCAGTACTTGAGGTGGTGGTCAGCATCTCATAGGCTGCACAAGGATCTCAGAGTAAGTTTTGCATTGAAAAGACTTTTTATTCTTCTACGTTACAGGAGATCTGGCGACCATCTTTCCTATCAGAATCCTTCTGTGATCCAATTTTTGTACTCACCATCAGTGGGGCAATAATTGGTACTCTAGGCTTCGAAATTATTTTCAATAGAAATAAATAGGACATAGTACGTTTTGTGAGCTCACAATTAATAAAGGAAGATTATTCAGTTTGAGACTAGGATAAAGTACGACACACCATGTTCAGATGATTCGATGTAAATTATAACAGCAACCCCAGCTACTCAGCCACAGGATCTTCTCCCACTCTGTACTACACTCCCATACCCTGGCTTCTTGTTCCTCCTCGGGGTCTCAGGGCATCTAGTGCTTCCTTACTAATTGGAAAGTATGTTTGCCTCATTATCTCAGAGACTGGTTGGCAGGAAAATATATTCAAACCTTGTTGCCTCCGTGGTGGTATGCAATTAGAAACACACAGAAGGGCAGAAATGAATAGAGGGACTAATGGAATTCAGCTCCAATGCTAAATCATTGTCTTCAACTGACCTGAGTAGGTTTTATAGGATCAGTGTGTCTGCTCTAAGACTCGATTTCCCACCTGGAAAAAGCAGGAAACAGCTACCCATGCTGAATGTCGATTTCTAGATGGTTTTCCTATAGCACAGTGAGTTCTGAATTGTCTTGGCTCATTCTAGTTTCTAAGCAGTTGCTCTCTTGTTTAGAGTTGGAAGCATATGCTTGCTGGACCTGTTTCCATACAGCAAGAGCCAGCATTTATAACATTCTCCTATGTCCCACCCTTCCCATGGTGCCAAACCCTTGTGTGGATTATCTATGAACTTTCATAACACCCTGATGAAATGGGTGATATGGTTGTGCTGAGGAAATGGGGGGGCCTATGTAAGTTGAGCAACTCGTCCAAGTTCATACGAATAACAAGTGAAGAACTTGGTCTCAAAACCAGTCAGACAGGCCCTAGAACTAAGCTCATCAGTATTTCTTAATGCTGTCCAGTGCTTGTGTTTTTTTTTTTAAAGCCATTTATCACTATGTGAAATTTTCATTTTTTTGTTTCTGAATTCAAATATACATTCCTTGACTACAGACACATTGCATCCTCATGTAAAAATCAATGTGTGGCCTATAGTAGGCATTGAATAAATGATTAGTACTGGTTTCCAGAATGGGAAATAAAATCAGTGACCACTAGATCATTTCTAAATGTTTGTAATGTTTACATTTGAGGAGTATACATTTAGGAAGAAATTTGTTCAAATAGAAAACTCTGCAAACTGCTTAACAATAGGATTTAAAATAGGGCTTAAAAAAAATAAAAGAACTTCTCTCTCAAGATATGGCTGTACGCGTAGGAATTTTGACTATTCGATAATGTAAACTTCCATCCTAAAGTGTAAGGGTGATGCAGCTCAGACCCTTTCTGGGAAGAAATTCTTGACATCACTCACATCCCCTAAAGATGTCTAAGTTAAGAACAAAGCTGACCCTAATCCCTGTGTGCTTAGAGAAGATAGGCAGAGGCCCAACTTTGCTTATGAGAATCTCCATGTTACAAGATGACCTTAGCTCCTTCTCGATTCCCATGTCTTTCACTAGCCAGTTATATCTGATAATAAAACATGAAAGAAAATTTGACAAGGTGCTATACAGAACCACAGATGAACTAGAAGCACTAGAAGCGGCCTGGGAAACTGAAGCAATTTCTAAAGTTCCTTTCCCACCAGTTTGCTGTTTAACTTTTAACCCCCTCTCAGCTCTTCTCCTACTCTCTTTATACATTTTTCCCTTCCTGAGTATAGCATCTGCCTCTTCATGTAAGTGAAGAAAAATAAAAACAAAAACAAAAAACAAAAACAAAAACAAAAAAACCCTAGCCACTGCAAAAAATACATTCTTGTTGCTACTGACTGTGATATTGGAGCCCAACCTCCCGCCCCCCGAAACCCACATTTTGAAACTAAATCATAACTCTCTGTAACTGTGTAACTCTGAACAATCTCCTGCCTCAACCAGTACCGTCCTTGGGCTTCTTGAGGGTCATCCACAAACATTCTTACCCTTAAAGCTAGGCTGCTGTGATGGCAGCTTCTACACACAGCTGTAATTCTGACGTTCCTAAGTATAATTAATCTATTATCTAAAAAGGATATTATGCAAACATATTAAAGTGACTTTCTTAGTTGAAATAAATACCTAGAGAGTGGCTCTCCCCCCGCCTGCCGTGTCTCTATTTAGGTTTCCCCTTTTGGATTAGGCCGCTTCAGACCACAGTGTGGACTTGTTCTTCAGTGTTACAGTAGTTTACAGCCTATTAATCCATTTCAGATAGTTTCATTCCACAGTTGTTTTTGCAGTGTTAATCATGGTTTGTTGGTCTGTTCACATCCAGATTACATTCAATGCCCTTACTGTATGAGGAGGTTTAACGAAACCGCTGCCCAGCGGCATATTAATTTCTGCAAAAATCAGACCTCTCGACGTGTCTTTGATCCAACCCAAATGGCAGCCAGACTGGCAGCCAGAGCTCAGGTAAATATCTCTTCTCCTGATTTGGGCTTTGTGTCCTTGCATGCCTGGGGCAAATAGGTAGGATCTGCCAGGGAGCTCAACCGTCCATCCTCAGAAGCATGAGGATCAGAGAGCTGATCACTATTATTCATCTCCATGGGAGTTGTCTACTTCTGGCTCGAAGTACCTTTGGGTGTTAGAGGAAAAAAAATTGTTTTTAAGTGTTTGAAGCCTCTCAGGATGAAGACTTCAGTATCTAAAGAATGTCTCTGTGGCATCATGCTAATACGGGGCTTATCCAGTGGTGTTTATCAGCCTAACCCACCAGCAGAGACTGATTATGACTCAGTGGAACTGGTCTGAGTGGGAACAATGTGCCAAGAAGATGCCTGGCGGGTTGAGTTCTGATGTGTAGAGGCGAAAGGGGAGGGATGAGATAATACAACTGTCTAGTTTGTGGCTGGAGGCATTACCCAGAAACACAGTCTCTGATGGGGATTGACAAGATGGAGCAACAAAGGCAACAGATGTAGAGGGGTTATGGTTCAAGTCAGTTAAGATTGGGGAATGAAAAGAACCGATCACACAGATGCGCAGAAATCTGGGAACAGCTAAGCCTGAGAGCCTGGGAGCAGGAACAGGGAAGTTTCTGGGAAGCCAGGCAGCTGTGTTCCTCACCTTCTTTCTACCCATTTCCCACGGCTTCTGGCTTTTTTTTTTTTTTTTTTTTTAATGTGACAGTGTCTGTCTGTGTAGCACTATCAGTCTTGAAACTTCCTCTGTAAACCAGGCGGACTGTCTTCAAACTCAGGAATCTGCCTGCCTCTGCTTCCCAAGCACGGCGCCACCGTGCCTAGCAGTATTGGGCTTTTCTGTTGCGTTTTTTTGTTTTGTTTTGTTTTTGTTTTTGTTTTTTTTTTTTTAGTAGTAGCTTCATGTGTTATCATAGGCAGGGTAGAGATGAATTCAGTAGGGGAAAACAAAGTGTTGTGCAACGGACTTTTTGCAGTCACTGTTCAAGGTCAATGGAGGGAGACCAGAAGGAACACACAGTGGCAGACTAATAAGGGCTCCAAGAGGGAGGGGAGGAGGCCATGAGGAATAATTAATGAAGCTGAGAAAATGATTGGCACTAAAAGAAAACTGAGCATTAGAGTCTGTGCAGATAATAGTACAGGCTGAAAAATTCCATATCTAAAATGATTTGGACCAGAAATATTTCAGATACACACACACACACACACACACACACACACACACACACACACACATACACACACACACGTATTTATGTACACTTAAGACACATAGCCTGAAGCTTTCCATGCACCTGTGTTTCAACTGCAGTACATCACGTGAGGCACTCAGAAAATTTTAACTTGTGACCTGCTGGTGGTCAAAATGCTTCTGATTTTGGAGGGTTTCAGATGACTCGGCTATAGGTTAGAAGCATTCTAAACCTGAAGGAGGGTGCATGTGTGGCGGGCAGGGCAGGTGATGAATGCAGGTTAGAGTCAGTCTTCCAAGCTGAGATAGTTTGGGGAAGTAAAGTCAAGACATCAGGGACTCAGTGGTTGGTGGCGAGGGCTCCATTTCCCTTTGTCATTGTATGGTGGGTTATGTGTAGGCAAGGTTTGAGATTTACTTTCACCTGTAAATAACATTAATCCCCCGAAAGTAGAGGAGTTGTTGGGAGTAAGGGGCTGGCCTAGAAGGTTCCTTGGCTGTCCTTTCCCTTTCCAAAAAGCCCTTTCCTTTTGCTGGTCTTGAAAAATCACAATTTTGAAGGACTATGGCAGCTTTAGGCTTGACTCCAACCTAAGTGTGGAGGAGAAGTCTGAATCTTCAGCTCCTCTTCCACCCAGAACAGCAGTACCAGCCACTATTATTATCACAGAGAGTTCTATCCAGTCCACGGAGCTTGCCAGTATTAGTATTAGGGGCCAAAGAGGGTGAAGGGAACCAGCAAACAGAGTGGTTTTTATTTGTGAAAAAGGCCAGCTGGCTATCCTGCATGTAACCAGTCACTTGGCCCCATTCCTCTCTGTTTTCCAGAGCTTAGTGGTGACTGGGAGCAGAGAGCAGAGATTGCTTGCTCCCTGAATTCCATCACTTGCTGTCTGAATGGCTGTGTTTGCTCCCCAAGTGCCAACGCCACCAGTCTGGGACCTTGCCTAATAGTGAAGCTTGTTCAGAAATGGAACAAGAAGGGAGGGTTTGTTTGGGGCTTGCAGGACTGCTGGTGGCCGGGCTAGAATGTGTTTCTTTTTCAAACAGAATCAACTTTAAAACTGTCATGCCCTTAACCAGAGGAGAAGCAATATGGGCCTCTAAAAATAAGCCACTCAGGGCTAGAGAGCTGACTCAATGGGAACATTGGCTGTGAAAGGAAGGGACCTGAATTCAAGTCACCAGCACATAAAAGCCACTTATAGTCACACATGTCTATAATCCCAGCACTGGGAGCAAAGACAGCCAGATAGCCAAAACGGCAAGTTTCCAGTTCAGTGAAAGACCCTGCCTCAAAAAGTAAGGTGGATGACAATAAAAAAAGATAGCTCACATCTTCCTCTGACCTCCATGTGCTCAGGCAGACACCAACACCAACTTGAACATGTACCCATATGCCCTCTACACACAAAATAATAACAACAACCAAAAGAATGATCTTTTAGCTGGCTGAGGATAGACGATCTGCCTGCTTGTCTTATCGCAATAATCCTCTATGTGGTGAGGGGTTTACTTCAATATCAGATTGTCTTCGTGCTGTATTTCCCATAGGCCTGGAGGGAGAGCTACAGCAGGCTAAGAAGGGCTCCTCAGGCTTTTGTCTTTGTCTTGTTTCCATCTGTGCAGTCTGCAGCTGCTCTATGGGACTAGCAAGGGTCTGGGGATATTGGAATTCTACGCCTAAAACATATGCTGCCTGTCAATCTCTGTTTTTCTTCTCTTCTCTTTAGAAAACAAAGCCGTCTTCAAGTGTAAAGAAAAATAAAAATATTCCATAACCATATCCCTACTGACATTAAATGATTTATTCTGTCCTCCCACAACTGATTTTATAGAATAGCCAGACCACCACCAACCACAAGGGCTTGCTTATAGACTGAATGCTTCAAAACCAAACTGTGCCTTTGAGCTCCAGCAGAAGACCAGGGTCTCTGCTAACTGAAGTGCAGAGTATGTGCCTCCTTGCTCTGGGTAAAAGGGTCTGTATGATGACTCTAACCTTCTGCTGCTTGGGTGGATACAAGTTTACTTCAGGCTTTGTACCCAGGGTTACAATGTTGTTTCTCTTTCTATCTGTAGGGTAAGGCTCAGGCAAGTTCCAAAAAATAACCAACTGTTACAAATGCTGTGGGTGCCCTGCAGCAGAGCAGGACTGTGGAGACCGAGAATGGCATCATGGCTAGTTCAAGTAAGTCAGAGCATATGCCATGTGCTTGCGTTGTCAAATCATGGGAGCAGACCTTCCACCTTGCCAAGGTGGTCAGTGTATGGCATCCTATGCTCCTGCCGCTGCCGCTGCTGCTGCCGCAGCTGCAGAAAACTACATGTGGGTTTGCTTGAGATTGAAGCTTACTTGTCAAGAGGGAATCTTTCTTCTCCTGATTGTGCCACTCTGACCACGTGGGAAGTTCTGTTTGAGTATAGCAACAGGAATCCATGGCGATTGCTCTCCAGTCTGCTAAAACAGAAAAGGCTAAGGTTGAACATTCACACGTCAGGCGTACAAATGAAGAACTCCTTCAGCGTGGCACCAAGCATAGGCCGCCATCGCGGTACTGGCCTTGTGCCTCCCGTTAAGGTTAAGCCTATACTTAGTAGTTTATGTTGCCACCTACAGAAAGGGAAACTGAGACTCAAAGGGAATGACCTTCCTAGGGCACATGGCTGGTAAGCGGTAGACTTGGTTAGATATCTACTGTGCTCTCCACCCCCAAGTAAGCTGCACAGCAAGCATGCTCAACATGCATTTTTATAAAGTCAACCTACAAAGGAACAAATTACCCTATGGTATTTGCATATCTACTTTGTTTTGGTTGATGTCCCTCCCCCTCCCTCTCCTCTTGCCCGCTCCCCCATTTCCCTGGTCCTGTTCTCACATTCCCTCCATTCCCGTTCCTCTTGCCCTGGGCTTTGATATCACTTGCCAATACGCGGTGTTCAGACAGTTTGTGTTATTTCACAGCCACAGCATCCCTTCTGGACAGGAGACATGTTTAGAAGGTACTAGCCAATCTCAGCCCCAATGGTAATACCAAGAAGTTTTGCTGTTTATTTTGAGCAGCTTATCACAGGATTAAAACCTGAATAGAGAGTCCTGGGAAATGGTTCAGCGGGTAAGAGAGCTTGCTGCGCCAGCATGAGCATTCTAGTTCCCAGTAAAATGCTGGGAGTGGCCAGATGCATAACTCTGGAGCCAGGGGAGAAAGTGTTTGAAGACTGCTGGAGCTTTCTGGATGCCAGTCTAGCTCCAGGTTCAATGAGAGACCCCCATCTCAAGATAATAAGACAGAGAGACACCTGACACCACCCCCTGATTTCCATAGACATGTACACATGGATGCATGCACCCACACATGTAAATGTGCACATATGCCACACACGAAATGCATACACATACACCACACACATGAAAAAAAAGAAAACAAATAAACAAAACAAAAACAAAAACAAAACAGTTGATATCTTAAAGCTGTCTGCACAGCCTTACAGACCCTAGAGTTTTGTCTCTTTGGTTTTGTTGTGGCCATATTGTGGTATTTCTTATTAATTTTTTTTCATATTTTCCAATTTTTCCATGCATTTACCATCTTAACTGTTTTAATATATAGCTCAGTGATATTAAATGCATTTATCAGGTCGTGCGAGAGCAAGCACACCATCTGCCTCTATTGCTGTCTCCTGTCCAGTCCTGAGAGTGAAACCTAGGTCCTTGCTCACTTTGAGCCAGTGGTCTACCACTGAGCTATCCCCACCTCTCTTTTGTCTTCTAAATTGCATTTATTTAGACTGTGTGCATGTGCACGTGCCAGTGACACTCCTCGGGGAGTCAGGGGACAGCTTGCAAGAGTCAGTTCTCTCCCATCCTGCGGGCCCTCGGGATCAAACACCACCTTCACTTGACAAAGCATCTTGGCAGCCTTATTTTGCCCTTTTCTTTTGAGAGACACACTCAGTAACCCAGACTCAGCTTGAACTCATTCTGTTTAACCCATGATCCCATGTGGTCCACTAATTTGGGATCCTCCTGCCTCAGCCTCCCCAGTAGCTGGGTGTATGGCTTTTTCATTCTGTGAAACTGAAAGTGTGTACCCATTAAACATTAACTTTGCATTATCTCTTCTCTTGGTCTCTGGCAGCCACTGTCTCTACAGTCTTGTCTATTCCAGTTATATCCACAGCCAAACAGCATTTCTACTATTATGACTGGATTATTCCACTTAGTATAATATCCTCAAGGTCTGGCCATTTTGTAGCATATGCTAGAATTATCTCCCTTTTTAAGGCTTAACATTTCAGTATGTGTGTGTTGTTTGTATGTGTGTCTGTGTGTGTGTGTGTGTGTGTGTGTGTGTTTTGTGTGCATGTGTGTCTGTGTATGTATGATATTTTATTTACTCATCCATCCATGTACAGTGGGTTCCTTGAGATCTGAACTTTCAACTCCCGGGGTAGATGCTCAGAAGCAAAATATACTAGCTCTGTTTTTTACATTTTTGAGAGACCACGGTGATATTTTCTATGCCAGCTGTACAATTTTACATTTCTTTCTACCTGTTCAAGAAACAGACCCATTTTTTTTTCCATGTCTCCACCAAACGGGGGGCGGGGGGAGGGTAGTCCTAATGTATAAAGTGATATGCCATTGTTATTTTGATGTGCATTTCTTTCATGACTTATGATATTTAAAAACACTTTTCAAGTGCTTATTGACCATTAACATATCATCTTTGGGGAAATGTCTACTCAAGTCATTCCCACTTTTAATTGGTTGCTGTATTTTCTTCTGTGATAAACAAATGCCCAACAGAGACAAATGGAGGACGGATGGCTTTGTTTTGGTTTAGAGGTGTCAAGATATACCTTTGAAGTCGGGGCATAGAAGGTAAGCTCACGTCATGGCGGCCAGGAAGCAGATGAAGCTCTGCATGGAAGGTCACGTGGACTGAGCCGGCTTTCTCCTTTTGTCTCCTTTTATTATCTGAATCCTGGGCTTGGGTAGATGGTGCTTCCCACATTCAGGGTAGGTCTTTAGCCCTAGTGGAGCCATCTACAAACACCCTCAACCACGTACCCAAAAGTTTGACTATCTCCAAGTCATTCTAAATGCATCCAAGTTAACAGTGAAAATTAACCCCTTTGTCTTATACACTTTTCTCTTGCTGTCTTGCTTAAAAATAACCTGGCTAACGCAAATTAGTAGCAAGGGTTTGTCCTGCTTCAGATGAGTTGCCAAACTGGGTTGTTGATTTGATTTCTTTTTCATTTAGGGGCTTTCTACGACCAGAGCTTGCTATGAAACTTCACTAGAACTTTGTACGAAGACCAAATTGGCCTTGAACCTGAAGTGAATCCTCCCACCTCTGCATCCTCCTTCTGGGATTGCAAGCGCGACGCGGCACATCTGGCTTCTTTTTTGTTGTATTTTAACATAAACCTTTATAGCTATAAGTTTCTTGTTACCTCTGCCTTTGCTGCATTTTATAGGCCTTGGTAGGTTGTGCTTTCAGCTTTATCGGTTTATCTCTCCTTTTAATTTATCCCCCCTATGTTTTGAAGGATCTAATACGTATAATATCCTTCCTGGTATCTTGAAAACTTTTGGATTTCAAGTCAATTTCATGTGAAATTCGTATGACAACTCTTGCTCTTTTTTAATGACTTTTTCACGATGCATTCTTTTCTGTCCCTTGATTTTCAAGCCTATTTGTTTATTTAGGTCTAAGATGAGTCCCTTACAGGTATCGTCTGGCTGGATCGTGTCTTGTCTACTCTAAATGTTTCTAGGTTGAAGCATTTGCTCTATTCACGTGTAAATTAATCGCTGAGGAACCGTCTACATTTGCAATTCATCTTTGGTTTTTTTTATTTCCTGTATTGCCTTTTTAATTTGCCTCTTGTTGAATTTTATAATGGAATATTTAAGTTCCTTTCTTACTTTCTTTTATATACATTTTAGAGCTATGATCTTTGTGATTACCATAAGAATTACATTCAACATGCTAAAGTCATAACACTCTAATTTGAATTTATAGCCTCTTCTGTAATGTACAAAATGTTCTGTTCCTTTAACAGCTGTTTCCCAGACTCTTTTTTACATTTATTTATTTATTTATTTATTTATTTATTTTTGTATTTTTGTATTTGTGGGTTCCAGAGACCGAACATGGGTCATCAAGCTTGGCTGAACGTACCATACCCACTAAGCCATCTTGTTGGCTCCATGCCCCGCCTCTATTTCTTGTTTGTTGGGACAAGGTTGCAATGTGTATTCCCTAGGTAATCAAGGCTGGCTTCAAACTCACAGAGTTCTACCTGCTTCTGAGATTCAAGTCACACCGCCACGCACCTTTTTCTTTTTGATATCACAGAAATTATGTTTTTATAGAAACTTGGCACCCACAAACAGAAACTAATCATTCTCTTAAATAATGTTGGGGGAAAAAATCTTACAAGTATTTATACAAGTGGTACAAATACTAACTTTCATCATTGCCCACACAGCCCACATTACCTCTATTACCTCTTTCTTTCTTCCGTTTTGAGTTACTGCTTAAGGTCCCTTAATTCGCTCTGAAGACTTCCCTTGAGCATTCCTACAAGATGAGCATAACAAATTCTTTTAGCTAGGAATTTCTTCACTTCTCTCTTACTTTTAAAGGACATTAGATTCTTGGCTGATGTTTCCTTGTTTATTTAGTTGGCTATTTATAAGACACTTTGAACATACTGTCTTCTGCCCGTGAAAACCACAGGTGGTCTTCCTGGGGAGTCTCTTGCCTGTGGCATACCCCTCCCCTCCAACTGCTTTCAAGATTCTCCTCTTTTGAAAGTTTGATTTTGTCTGAGTTTAGTCTTTAGAATTCATCTCGCTTGTGGTTGGTCGTACTTCTTGGGTACTCATAACTATGACTTTCATTAAACTGGCAAACTTTTTCAGCCATTACCATTGTTAATCCTCTCCTCTCTTTTAATCCAATGTCCCCTCCCACAATGCATATACTCATTGACGGGATGATTAATCTCCGTCGTCAACTTGACTGTCTGTAGAATCGCCACGGAAGCACACCTCTGGGGACATCTACAGAAGCATTTTCACAAAGATTTGAGTGAGCAAGGGGAAACTTTCCCTTAATGTGAGTCACATCAACCCATGGGCTTGTGTTCTGCACTGAACCAAAAGAATGCTGGGACAACCAGCATTCACCTCAGCACCCTCTCTTGGAGCTGTCACTCACACTCAGGTTACCACACCTTCCCTGCCATAATGGGCTGTATGTATCGCGAAGACCTGGGAAGCTGAAATAAACTTCTTCACTTTCTTCTGTCAGATGTTTTGCTAAAGCACATTGCTAATGCAGCTGGCTTGATGCACTTCCACAGGTCCCTTAAGCACGGTTTCATTTTCTTTCTTCTTTGTACATTTACATTCTTGTGTGTGTGTGTGTGTGTGTGTGTGTGTGTGTGTGTGTGTGTGGTTGCTAAGAAGATAGCCAGCCTTCTTCTTGTTGTTTTTGTTTGGTTTGGTTTTTGTTCTCTGTTTGTTTGTTTGAGATGGGGTTTGGCACAGGCCTGGGTCTCCAGCTGGCATAGTCTGGCTGACCAGCAAGCCTCAGGCACCTCGTCAGCACTGGGTGAAAAAGTGAATGCACCAGTACCCAGCATTTATGTTTGACTAACTCTGTTGCCCACGCTTGCAAGGCAGACCTTTCCCAATTGAGACATTTCTCCTAATCCCTTCAATCGTTTTAACTGCCTGATTTTTCCAAATTGATCATTTCTCTTCTCTTATTTTCAAATTCTTTCTTCTCCCTGATCAACTGTGACCCAGAAACCTTCTAGGAAAATGTTCCTTTCTAAGTGCTGTTTTTCAGTTACGAATTTATTTTTGGTTTCTGTTAGGAATTCCATCTCTTTGCTGCTGTTTCTCTTCTCCCCGTACATAATGTTCTTGACTGTTTCCAGTGTGCACTTTAAGATGGTTATTGAAGTTTTTGTCTACTAGATCTGTCTAGAAGGCCTGTCATCAGATCCTTTTCAGGGACAATTAATTTATTTTTCCTTTTGAGTGAGCCACGTTGCATTGTTTCACCACATACCTTGTCGTTTTCTTGTTGGAAACTAAGCACTCGGGGGATAAAGCAATGTCTGGATTCTTAAGAGCACTGGCGGCTCTCGCAGAGGACCCAGGTTTGGTTGCCAGCACCCACATGGCGGCTCACAGCCTTCCATAGCTCCAGTTCCAATGGATTGAATGGCTTCTTTTGAACACGGTGGACACTGACATGCAAATGGTACATGGACATACATGTAGTCCAAACATTCATCCACACTAAATAAATCTCAAAAGAAGTTGTTGTTGCTGTTTTGTTTTAAACTGGGCATCCAAATCTAATACTGTAATGACTCTGGAAACTGATTTCCCTCCTTCCCCAGGGTTTGCTGAGTTTGAAAACTTGTGACTGCCTTTGCGTCCTTGGTCAACACAATTAGATCCTCCGAGGTAGTGGTCGTCGTCCTGAGCATAGTGACCCCCTTGGGGGTCAAAACACTCTTTCACAGGAGTCACCTAAAACCATCTGCCTACCAGATATTTACATTATGATGTATAACAATAGAAAAAATACAGTTATGAAGTAGCAATAAAAATAATTATATGGCTAGAGGTCACCACACCATGAGGAACTGTATTAAAGGGTCACAACATTAGGAAGAACATTAGAGAACCACTGCTCTAAGCTCTTTCCAGACCTTGTGCCTTTCTCCAGGAATACAGGCTTATTTCTTAGTTTTTCTGGATATGTAGTATCTTTCAAATATCATGATCCTAGTATTTGATTGCCCAACAAGAAAAAAGATTAAAAACAAAGGATTCACTTTTGAAAATCTCCTGGAGTCAGCATAGGAGATCAAGCCAGCCTAGGAGATCAATGGGGTAAGGTGCAATAGCAGAGGCCACTTACCTCTTTGCCTGCACTCTTCTGATTAGAACCACCAACCAGTGGTCAGAGCACAGACCCCAGATGACTAGAGAACAGGATCCTAACTGCCCACCTCAGATCCTGCATGTCATGCGCAGATTGAGTTAGGAACATGGGGAGAGACAGTAAGACTGTGACTGTGATAAGAGTTAAAGTTGAGGGAGCTGGAGAAATGGCTCAGTGGTTAAAAGCACTGGCTGCTCTTCCAGAGGTTGAGAGTTCAACTCCCAGCAACCACATGGTGGCTCACAACCGTCTGTAGTGCCATCCAGTTTCCTCTTCTGGTGTGTCTGAAGACAGCGACAGTGTGCTCTCATATAAATAAAATAAATAACTCTTAAAAAAGAAAGAGTTGAAGTTGAAAAAAAATTATCCGTACTTTACAGATCAAGCCTTCTCCTAGGAATGGCAAGATTTTGGTCTCCAGAGCGCTAAAGCAGTTCCATCAGGCAGGCTGTGCTCTTGCAATAGGATCGAGATGGGGGATGCTCGCCGCTTCCCACTCTACCTTCTCTCCAGAAATCTCACAAGGTTTTGCTTCTCTCCTGAGCTGTGAAATAATATTGTAAGGTAGATTTTTGCTTTTAGCTGAAAAATAAAAAGTAATTCAGGCCATATGTATGTATTTAATAAAATTTTACTATCAAACTTTGCTCTAAAGTGTAATGACTCATGTTGTATATTTTATTTTTTTTTTAAAAAAACTCTATTTCTTTCTCTAGGGAGTTTATAATAATGCTTTAAAAACTAAAAAGCACTCTGTAAATTTTGAGGTCAATACACATTGGCCAACAGGGAATATTTCTTAATTCATTAGGGTTAGATGATGTTGACAGTGTACAAAGTTGAGTCTGACTTCAGTACTCAATGTCTGGGACCCTTGATCTCTAATCTAGAGAACTTGGGAAGAGGATGGAAACAGGAAAAAAAAAAACCAGAAAAAGAGGGAAAAACCCTAGCATGTAAGGTTTATTATTAAAATTAGAAGTTTCTTCCCTGGATGATTTCTTTATCATGGCAACATGCAGAGGTGGCAAAGCTAGCAAGTGAGAAGGCAGACATCTTCTGTCCTGGCTGGGGCACTCGCTCTTGACTAGGGCACTCGCTGTGAGACTCCATTCCCATCCATTAGGTAGAAGAACATCTGGCAGTGCTCAGCAAATGCTATGTCTGTTCTTGGCCAGTCACTGGAAGTGTAGAACCACTGTGCTGCTGTTCCCCAGTGGGACTGTGCTAAGACGTGGGACCTTGAAGATGTGATGTAGCCATCAGAGCTCCACCCTAGAGAATAGGTTAATGCTGCCTCTCCGAGAATAGGCGGGTTATTGGAAATGTGTACCATGTAGTAGGAAGAGATTCTCTTGAACTCATTCACACATAGGTGCCCTCCTACAAAGGACACTGCAGCAAGAAGGGCCTTTGCCAAATACAGACAGCTCGCCTTGGACTTCCCAGCCTCCAGAAGCATGACAATGAAATCTCAGTCTAGAGAAATCTGGTCTCAGATATCCTGTTATAGAGGCACCAAACCAAAAAGCAAACCAAAACAAACAAAACAAACAAACAAAAAACAAAACACAACAAAAACAAAGCAAAACAAACCCCCAAAAAAACAACAAACAAAAAACAAAAACAAAAGCAAACCTAAAACCAGAGAAGTGTGGTTGTTGCTATAACAAAGAAATAAATCAAAGATATGTTTGTGAAGGCACACATGCAGCCTTAGAGCCGGGTAATGGGTAGAGGCAGAAGGAATGTGGAGAATCAAGCTACAAACATTCTAGATTGTTGTTAATGGAGGAAAACTAATTCTGACTGGGGCTTAGAGACAAGAACACCAGGCAAATCCTAAATAGTCTTAGGAATGACTGTCCTGAGCGACACAGTAAGATGCTGGTCAAGAGTAGACTGCAGACAGGCTGCAGAAGCTGCAGAGCAGCTGGGACAGGGTCCTTTCAACCTCCATCTACAGTCAGGAAGTGCGCCTGTTCCACAACCCTCTGTTCCACAACCCTCTGTGCATCTTTCCCCCCAAGCAGAGAGCTTGTCTCCAGGGAGTGCTCTGACCCCAGGACTCAGGTGAGATCTCCATTTTCTCTCTGGTGACTTTCTAAGGCAGGATCAGCCAGGAGGCACAGGCCTCAGAAGCTGCAGAGCAACTGGGACAGGGTCCTTCATTCATCCATCTGCACCCAGGAGGGACAGTTGATCCACAGCCCTCTGTGCACTGGTCTTACCAGGGGAGAGCTGATCTCCCAGAAGTGCTGGCACAGGCTTACAGACCCATAGGAGGAACAAACTCCATCCAGAGACAGAATATCTAACACCAGAGATTATCATGGTGAAAGGCAAATGCAAGAATCTTACCAACTGAAACCAAGACTAGTAGGCATCATCAGAAGCCAGTTCTCCCACCAGAGCAAGTTCTGGATACCCCAACACACTGGAAAAGCAAGATTTGGATCTAAAATCATATCTCGCGATGATGATAGAGGAATTTCAGAAGGACATAAATAACTGCCTTAAAGAAATACAAGAGAACACAGGTAAACAAGTAGAAGCCCTTAAAGCGGAAACAAAAAAATCCCTTAAAGAATTACAGGAAAGCACAACCAAACAGTTGAAAGAATTGAACAAAACCATCCAGGATCTAAAAATGGAAGTAGAAACAATTAAGAAATCACAAAGAGAGAAAACTCTGGAGATAGAAAATCTAGGGAAGAAGTCAGGAGCCATAGATGCAAGCATCACCAACAGAATAAAAAAGATAGAAGAGAGACCTCAGGTGCAGAAGATACCATAGAAAACATTGACACCACAGTCAAAGAAAATGCAAAATGCAAAAAGATCCTAACCCAAAACATCCAGGAAATCCAGGATGCAATGAGAAGACCAAACCTAAGGATAATAGGTACAGAAGAGAGTGAAGAATCCCAATGTAATGGGCCAGTAAATATCTTCAACAAATTTATAGAAGAAAACTTCCCTAACCTAAAGAAAGAGATGTCCATGAACATACAAGAAGCCTACAGAACTCCAAATAGTTTGGACCAGAAAAGAAATTGCTTCTGTCACATAATAATCAAAACACCAAATGCACAAAACAAAGAATATTAAAAGCAGTGAGGGGAAAAGGTCAAGTAACATATAAAAGCAGACCTATCAGAATTACTCGAGACTTCTCGCCAGAGACTATGAAAGCCAGAAGATCCTGGGCTGATGTCATACAGACCCTAAGAGAACACAAATGCCAGCCCAGACTACTATACCCAGCAAAACTCTCAATTACCAGAAATGGAGAAACCAAGATATTCCATGACAAAACCAAATTTACACAATACCTTTCCACAAATCCAGCCCTTCAAAGGATAATAAAGGGAAAATTCCAACACAAGGAGGGAAACTACATCCTAGAAAAAGCAAGAAAGTAATCTTCCAACAAAACTAAAAGAAGATAACCACGTGAACAGAATTCCAACTCTAACAACAAAAAGAACAGGAAGCAACAATTACTTTTCCTTAATATCTATTAATATCAGTGGACTTAATTCCCCAATAAAAAGACATACACTTTCAGAATGGGTATGTAAACAGGACCCAACATTTTGTTGCATAGGGAAACTCACCTCAGTGACAAAGACACTACCTCAGAATAAAAGGCTGGAAAACAATTTTCCAAGCAAATAGTCCCAAGAAAAAAGCTGGAGTAGCCATTCTAATGTTGAATAAAATCGACTTTCAACCTAAAGTGATCAAAAAAGATAAGGAGGGATACCTCATACTTATCAAAGGAAGATCTACCAAGATGAGCTCTCATTTCTGAACCTCTATGCTCCAAATGCAAGGGCATCTACATTCATAAAAGAAACTTTACTAAAGCTTAAAGCACACATTACACAGCCCACACAATAATAGTGGAGACTTCAACACCCCACTCTCTGTAATGGACAGATCATGGAAACAGAAACTAAACAAAGACATAATGAGACTAACAGAAGTTATGAAACAGATGGTTCTGATATCTATAGAACATTTCATCCTAAAGCAAAAGAATATACCTTCTTCTCAGCACCTTATGGTACCTTCTCCAAAATTGACCATAAAATCGGTCACAAAACAGGCCTCAACAGATACTAGAAGATTGAAATAATTCCTTGTATCCTATCAGATCACCAACAGACTAAGGCTGATCCTCAATAAAAACATAAAAATAGAAAGCCCACATACACGTGGAAGCTTAACAACACTTTACTCAATGATAACTTGGTCAAGGAAGAAATAAAGAAAGAAAAATGAAAATGAAGCCACAACATACCCAAACTTATGGGACACAATGAAAGCAGTCCTAAGAGGAAAATTCATAGATTTGAGTGCCTCTAAAAAGAAGCTGGAGAAAGTATACACCAGCAATTTGACAGCACATCTGAAAGCTCTAGAAGAAAAAGAAGCAAATTCACCCATGAGGAGTTGGCAGGAAATAAACTCAGGGCTGAGATAAACCAAATGGAAACAAAAAGAATAACCAAACAAAGAATTAACCAAACCAGAAGCTGGTTCTTCGAGAAAATTAAAAAAAAAAAAAGTTAAAACCTTAGCCAGATTAACAAGAGGGCACAGAGACAGTACCCTAATTAACAAAATCAGAAGTGAAAAGGGAGACATAACAACAGAAATTGAGGAAATCCAAAAATATCATGAGATCCTACTACAAAAGCCTATATTCAACAAAACTGGAAAAACCTCAATGAAATGGAAAATTTTCTAGACAGACACCAGGTACCAAAATTAAATCAAGATCAGATAAATTATCTAAAGAGTCCCATATCCCCTAAAGAAATAGAAATAGTCATTAATAGTCTCCCAACCAAAAAGAGCCCAGGACCAGATGAGTTTAGTGCAGAGTTTTATCAGACCTTCAAAGAAGATCTAACACCAATACTCCTCAAACTATTCCACAAAATAGAAACAGAAGGTACTCTACCCAATTTGTTCTATGAAGGCACAATTACTCTGATACCTACACCACACAAAGATCTAAGAAAACTTGAGACCAACTTCCCTTATGAATATTCATGCAAAAATACTCAATAAAATTCTTGCAAACCAAACTCAAGACCACATCAAAATGATCATCATGATGAAGTAGGCTTCATCCCAGGGATGCAGGGATGGTTCAATATATGGAAATCCATCAACGTAATCCACCATATAAACAAACTCAAAGAAAAAAAAAACCATATGATCATTTCATTAGATACTGAGAAAGCATTTGATAAGATCCAACACCCCTTCATGATAAAAGTTTTGGAAAGGTCAGGAATTCAAGGCCCATACTTAAACATAGTAAAAGCAATGTACAGCAATCAGTAGCCAACATCAAACTAAATGGAGAAAAACTTGAAGCAATTCCACTAAAATCAGGGACTAGGCAAGGCTGCCCACTCTCTCCCTACCTATTCAATATTGTACTTGAAGTCCTAGCCAGAGCAATTAGACAAGAAAAGGAGATCAAAGGGATATGAATTGGAAGGGAAGAAGTCTAATTATCAGTATTTGCTGATGATATGATAGTATATTTAAAAGACCCCAAAAATTCCACCAGAGAACTCCTAAACCTGATAAACAACTTCAGCAAAGTAGCTGGATATAAAATTTACTCAAGCAAATCAGTGGCCTTCCTCTACACAAAGGATAAACAGGCTAAAAAAGAAATTAGGGAAACAATACCCTTCACAATAGTCACAAATAATATAAAATATTTTGGTGTGACTCTAACTAAGCAAGTAAAAGATCTGTATGACAAGAACTTCAAGTCTATGAAGAAGGAAATCTAAGAAGATTTCAGAAGATGGAAAGATCTTCCACGATCATGGATTGGCAGGATTAATATAGAAAAAATGGCCATCTTGCCAAAAGCAATCTATAGATTCAATGCAATCCCCATCAAAATTCCAACTCAATTCTTCATAGACTTGGAAAGAGCAATTTGCAAATTCATCTGGAATAACAAAAAAACCTAGGATAGTGAAAACTATTTTCAACAATAAAAGAACCTCTGGTGGAATCACCGTCCTGACCTTAAGCTTTACTGCAAAGCAATTGTGATAAAAAGTGCATGGTATTGGTACAGTGACAGGCAGGTGGATCAATGGAATAGAATTAAAGACCCAGAAATGAACCCACACACCTATGGTCACTTGATCTTTGACAAAGGAACTAAAACTATCCAGTGGAAAAAAGACAGCATTTTCAACAAATGGTGCTGACTCAACTGGTGGTTAGCATGTAGAAGAACGCAAATTGATCCATTCCTATCTCTTTGTACAAAGCTCAAGTCCAAGTGGATCAAGGACCTCCACATAAAACCAGATACACTAAAACTAATAAAAAAGAAAGTGGGGAAGAGCCTCGAGCATATGGGCACAGGGGAAAATGTCCTCTAAGATCAAGAATTGACAAATGGGATCTCATAAAATTACAAAGTTTCTGTAAAGCAAAGGACACTGTCAATAGGACAAAACGGCAACCAACAAATTGGGAAAAGATCTTTACCAACCCTACATCTGATAGAGGGCTAATATCCAATATATACAAAGAACTCAAGAAGTTAGACTGCAGAAAACCAAATAACCCTATTTAAAAAATGGGATACAGAGCTAAACAAAGAATTCTCAACTGAGGAGTACCAAATGGCTGAGAAGCACCCAAAGAAATGTTCAACATCCTTAGTCATCAGGGAAATGCAAATTAAAACAACCCTGCGATTCCACCTCACATCAGTCAGAATGGCTAAGATCAAAAACTCAGGTGACAGCAGATGCTGGAGAGGTTGTAGATTAAGAGGAACAGTACTTCATTGCTGGTGGGATGCAAGCTGGTACAACCACTCTGGAAATCAGTTTCGAGATTCCTCAGAAAATTGGACATAGTACTACCAGAGGACCCAGCAATACCACTCCTGGGCATATACCCAGAAGATGCTCCAACATGTA
The DNA here is from genome assembly GCA_019843815.1 of Montemys delectorum. Classification (NCBI taxonomy): domain Eukaryota; kingdom Metazoa; phylum Chordata; class Mammalia; order Rodentia; family Muridae; genus Montemys; species Montemys delectorum. The sequence continues at coordinate 34,039 of JADRCD010200984.1, forward strand.
ATAAGGACACATGCTCCACTATGTTCATAGCAGCCTTATTTATAATAGCTAGAAACTGGAAACAACCCAGATGTCCCTCAACAGAGGAATGGATACAGAAAATGTGGGGCATTTACACTCAGCTATTAAAAACAATGAGTTTATGAAATTCTTAGACAAATGGATGGATCTGGAGGAGATAATTCTGAATGACGTAACCCAATCACAAAAGAACAGACATGGCATGCACTCTCTGATAAGTGGATATTAGTCTAGAATCTCAGAATACCCAAAATACAATCCACAAACCACAAGAAACTCAAGACAAAAGAAGACCAAAGTGTGGACACTTCGCTCCTTCTTAGAAGGGGGAACAAAATACCCATGGAAGGAGTTGCAGAGACAAACTATGGAGCAGAGACTGAAGGAAGGACAATCCAGAGACTGCCACACCTGGGAATCCTTTCCATATTCAACCATCAAACCCACACACTATTTTGGATGCCAGCAAGTGCTAGCTGACAGGAGCCTGATATAGCTATCTCCTGAGAGGCTCTGACAGTGCCGGACTAATATAGAAGTAGAGGCTCACAGCCTTCCATTGGACTGAGTACAGGTCCCCACTGAAGGAGCTAAAGAAAGGACCCAAGGAGGTGACAAACAACAATATGAACTAACCAGTACCCTCAGAGCTCCCAGGGACTAAACCACCAACCAAAGAGTACACATGGTGGGACTCATGACTCCAGCTGCATATGTAGTAGAGGATGGCCTAGTCGGTCATCAGTGGGAGGAGAGGCCCTTGGTCCTGTGAAGGTTCTATGCCCCAGTGTAGGGGAATGCCAGGGCCAGGAAGCAGGAGAGGGTGGGTTGGTGAGCAGGAGGAGGGAGGAGGGAACAGGGTGTTTTTTTTTTTTTTCCAGAGGGGAAACTGGGAAAGGAGATACCTTATGACATGTAAATAAAGAAAATATGTAATAAAAAAAAAAGAGTAGACTGCATATATAATGCTGGTCTCACAAGTTTCCAGTTGAACTTGAAAATGAGTATTGACTAATGGTGGCATCACTTTCATAGGATTGTAACGCAACCTGCTACTGATGTGTTGGCAGGTATGCTAACCTAAGCCAACCCTTTGCCTGACACCTGTATAAAAGCATAGCACATGCAGTGTTGTTTCATAGGCAGGGGGCCTAGGCTGAGGCCTGCCTGGCTGAGGCCCTCTCTCTCCCTGGAAGCAGTGGGCCTGCTGCTGAGGCCCGGGTCCCTCTCTCTCTCTCTCTCTCTCTCTCTCTCTCTCTCCCCCCCGCCACCCCACCCCGTGACAACCTGTTTGCTGCACGGTGCCTTAATTAAAAAGGAGGCAATGTATAAATGAGTTATTTTACTGTAGGAAGGATCGAATGTGCTGATTGAGTAGAGAGACAGAAATGAGAGGAAGGAGAGAGAGCGAGAAAGGAGAGGAAGAAAGCAAGAGGAGAGAACAAAGAGAGGAGAGAGAGGGGAAGAGTAAGAGAACAAGACGGGAGAAAAGTAAGAGAACAAGAGAGGAGAAAAGTAAGAGAGTGAGGAGGGGGCAAACCACCCCTTTTATTGTATGGGACGTGGCATGCCTGGCTTGTGGTCAGATGACTGTGTGTAAGGTCCAGCTAGAATTCTGGGAGTTTGAGGCATTGTCTGCCTGATAGAGCACACATCTCCTGCAGGGGCAGCTGTGAGGGGTTTGGGCTGAAATCTGAGCCATTGATCTCAGGAGCTATCATCGAACTCTTACTGTCCCTTGTGAACAAATTTACTTTGCTCAGTGGGTCTCTCGGGTTCCCAGATGGCCACTCTACTGGACTCCAGCTGTCAGAACTGCCCACTGCCCCATACTTCCTGATGGTAGCAGGTGACTAGGTTGTCGATTTATGTGTTTATAGCATACTTTTTAGCATTATTTCGGAGTGTGTTCCTATTTACTAAACGTTACTGTGTTGTAAAGCACCTGTGTTATGCTGGCAACAGCTTCATACGTCTCTTGTTCACTGGTCTCTGACCACTACAGCCTGGCCATGTACCAGTCCCCAGCTCACCTAGGGGACACTAAGTGACTGACTATATTGTGACTAGGTTTAGGTTTGTGTAAGTGCTTCCTGTGCTATTTAGCTCAGCAAAACTACATGTCCACACACTCCTGGGAATGTATCTCCATTGTGAAGTGGCCTGCTTATACTTAAATACGTGTGCTCAAAATGCAGAAATGCAGGTAACAGACAGCCATTCCACCTAGGATCCAGAGGGCAATGAGAAAGAGAGGCATTAAAAAATTGGAGTTTGTATGCAAGTGCATAGAGCTTAGCAGGGCTTGTCTGCATGCTAGAGCTTTGTGGTGGGTAGACTTTAAGAGCAGTACACTAAAATGTCTGGCAGAAAGACTATCTCAGCCATGAAGAACTCAAGGGGCCACACGGCTGAGTTTGGCCACATACAGTAAGGAAAGAGAATAGAAATGATTTAACTGCGGAGTTCGTCATTAAAAGGGAAGCAGAAAGGGAGGATTTGGAAACCTCGCTGCCTGGCCATGCATAGAATAAAAGATCTGCGTTTGGGAGCGACCGCAAAGGGTGTGGCCCAGCAACGTTTGCTCAAGGGATTAATGGATACAAAGAAGACAGCTTCTAATTCCTCACGTCAGCCAAAGACCCTGAAGGTATTTCAGGGAATTTCCAGGCAAACTAAGACGTTGAGTGTAGTATTTCCAGAGATGTGCCCACTAGACTTCAACTTTCACTGCCTCTGTACCTCAGGACTCTGCCCTCAGCAGTCCCAGTCATGGTTCCAGGTAGGAGGGCGGGTAGGAAGCATGTGACTCCACCCACTGCTCTGGGAGGCTCAAGCTTCTAGAGCTCTGGCAGTATCTCCCTTTGTGGTTGTAAAATCACTGGTGCCATGGTGGCCTCCCTAAGACTTCAAGTGATGTCACCGACAGGTTGGGGATCCAGGCAGAAACCTGCCTGAGTCGAGTAAGCTCGCTGCAGAAGAGTTCAGCCTAAGGCAATACTTAGCGGAGCTGTGGGGGCAGGGTAATCCCTGAGACCATGGGAATGTAGGAATACGGATTTGCCGCTGTTCTAGTTGCTGGGAGAGAAACAAGACAAAGGCAATTTAAGGGATTAAAAAGCTTGTTTGTACTGACAGTTTGAGGACATAACCTATCCCAGCCATGGCAATGAAGGCAATATGGTGGCCAGAGTGGCTCTAGCTGTCATAGCAGGAGCATGGTACAACGGGTCACATTTCACCTCCAGTACTCACTTTCTTCTTTTTTTCTTTTTTATTCAGATGGGGATTCTTAGCGTATGGGATCCTGTTGCATACATTGAAGGTAGACCCTTGCTCCTCAGTTAGAACTCTCTAGCAGTGTGTTCCCAGACTCACCCAGAAGTGAGTCTCCTAGGTTGTTCTATATCCTGTCAAATGGACCGTGAAGGTTAACACTGCAGGCCTTATAAATAACCACACAACTCAGGTCTAGCAAGTCCTCAGGGGGAAACTCCAAGCCATGGGAGTTGCTGCATAGACCAAGCATAAAGGAGCCAGACGAATAAGACTGCTTCAAACCTTGGGGGCCAACCCACTGCTTCAGTGTGTCCAGAATGTGAGGCACAGCATCAAAAGGGGTTATTCTGGGGTCTCAAGATTTAACGATATTTCCTCTCTTGTATTTTTGACTGATTAAGAAGCAGTTAACCCTTTTTTCCCCTATTAAGATGAGAGTCTTTATCCTAAGCCTGTCTGGTTGTCTCGTTTAGAAGCAAGTGACATTTAATTCCACAGGTTCTCAGAGAGGGGGAATTTGCCTGATGAGTGAATTATGACATAGATTTTTAAAATGAAAAAAAAAAAATGAGTTAAGACCAGTGCTGCTGAAATAGAATGGATTTATTTTGGATAAAAGCACATGAATTGGGGCCTGCTAAGGCAGAATGCTATGGTAAGAGTATGTCCATCTAAGTTCATGCTTTGGAAACTTAATTCCTCAGTTCGACTGTGTCAAGTGGGAGATTTCTGAGAGTCGACTAAAGTGTGAGAGCTCCACCCTCCCTCATGTGTATAAGTGTGGTCTCTTACCGCTGGGTGTTCTGCCACAGCATGGCACAACAGAAGACTATAAAAAAAGAAAAAGTGCCTTCGGGTAGCAAGATGGTTCAAACAGACAAGGGATACGTGTTTGTCATCAAGCCTGAAGACCCTGGGACCCAAGTGGTGGGGAGAGAGAATCGACTTTGATATTAGTAGCTTAGGCTAATTAGTCTTACTCTCTTTTTTAAAACTCATGACCTTCATCAATCCAGTAATTAACTTTTGTATTAGTCCTACTATAATGAGACCTTTAGACTAGATACTCTATGAGGAAAAATAGATTTGTTTAGCTTACAGTTTTATAGACTGAAGGTCACAGGTATGGGGGCACCAATCATGAATTATATTCATAGTGGCAGGTGTGTGTGTGTGTGTGTGTGTGTGTGTGTGTGTGTGTGTGTAAGAGAGAGAGAGAGAGAGAGAGAGAGAGAGAGAGAGAGAGAGAGA
>JADRCD010200984.1:38599-49208 GCA_019843815.1 Montemys delectorum
AGAGAGAGAGAGAGAGAGAGAGAGAGAGAGAGAGAGAGAGAGAGACTGGTAGAGAAGCTTCCCCAAACTACAGTTCTCAAACTGCCTACCTCTCACTAATAAAAGATTCACACAGAAACTCCCATGTGTAACACTCCTCTAAACTCCCAGCAGCACAGGCACAGGAGTGTATCAGTCTTGGGTCATGAGAAATCATAGCACACACAGGAAAGCCTCTAACACTGGAGAGCTTGTGATGTTACTTGAAGTTGCCAATCCCTCATGGAGGCTCAAGAGGAGCCACTATTCAACATTAAGTTTCTCTATATGGTCGTTCCCTAGGTCTGTTACAGCTAGGAGAACAGTCAATCATTATATCTATATTTAACACTGGGCAGCAACGTCTGCAGGAAGTAAATGGAAAAGAGACCAGCTTTGTCCCTGGAGCTTGATGGCTGAAGTGACAAAGAGATGGGAAACTTGGAGGAAGGAGAAGCATTTAGGATGAGATAACATGTTGACGAACAAAGACAAGAGCTTTAGAACACCAGGGATGTGGTCTGGAAGCCCATAGTTCCCAGGGTCAAAACACAGGGCCAAGTTAGTGTTAAAGAGAAGTTACAGTTGGAGTTGAAAGCTGGTACCAGAGCAAGGAAGGCAGAGAGTGCCAGGCACGGCATCCCAGGCCATGTCAATGGTGCCACACTGAATCCTCTGCCCTCTGCCTGTCAAGCATATCTGTGTGAGCCAGAAGTTATAATTCCCTGGGAACTTTTTGTTTCTTGCCACTTTAAGTTAGCCTGCCAAAAAAAAAAAATTCCCATTTGAGAAATAGCAATTTTGATAATTTTGTAAGAGATGTATGCTTACTGTAAAAGACATTGGGAAACAGAGGGAAAGGTATAAAGCAAGTAAAAAAGAGTTCTGAAATCCTAACATGCTAACCATTGGTACGAGTGACATTTTCACCTCCATTTAGTTTCTGTTCCTACCTGAGTTTTCTGACCTAACACAATTCAAGTGCTAACCTACAGTACAAGAATTCCTTTGAAAACACAGTATTGTATCGGGAACACTTGATCTATTTGCCAGTTTTCCTGATGTTGAGCAGGTTGGTTGCTCCTATTTATTCTGTGGTAAATAAATTTACCAGTTGCTGTGGCACACACCTTTAGTCCTAGCACAACAGAGGCAAATCCCATAGATCTCTGAGTTCAAGGGCACCCAAGGCTATATACTGAGACTCTGTCTCCAAAAAAGGCTTCCTTGTTGATGGACAAGAATGCCCCTCCCCTAGTTTATATTGTGCATTCTTCTCAGCACTTTGGGGACAAAAGAAAATCACTTAATCCTTACAGTAGTACACAGATGGCAATACAGACTCGTATCGTTGTTTTACAGATAAGCAAGTTACAAGAAACATTAGACAGCTCAGACAAAAGAGCAATGCCCCAAACACCAAACCAAACAAGAAAAAAACTAATAAAAAACAGTATAACTTTCCCCAAAACTTAGTGTCCTTGCAAAAACAGAGTTCAGAACAGTAAATATCAAGGTTACATTAAGAAATTACTCCAGGAAAAAAAAATGGCTCTTTTTGCTTTTCTACAAAGACTCTGCTGTTCAGATGGAAAATGAGTTTTAACAGGTAGTAAGCAGAAGCTATTTCCATGAGACTTTGAGTAAGAACAGTGAATGTCCAGGGGAGGTGGAGCAGCAGATTCGTTCCCCCTGCCCCTCAACGTAGGGACTGAAATCACCTTGAAAATGTAGAGGCAGGGTACAAGCTGGTGTTGCTTCATGTATCTAGTAAGTAGCATCATACAGCCCCGATCCTATGGGCTCTGCGTTTAATCCCTGGAGCTACCAGTCATTAGTCAGCAAGCTAAGCATCTTACCAGGACCAGCTTCTTCCTTCTTCCCTGACTGAACTGTTCAGTCAACATGGAGAAGGGCAGAGTGGCCGTTGTTGGTTCTTTGACAGAAGGAAAGACTGTATATTTTTGGGTAAAACTAACCCCAAAACCTTATTTTATTCCTGTATCCTTCGGTCCACAATGATCTTACTGCTGGCTCTTCATAAAACACTAAAGGGCTAGGAAGGAGACCTCTAGGACAGAGGGAACTGAATCCTTACAAGAGTGAATCCTGTTTCAGATCATATGGTCAAGAACTCAGTGTGGTAGCTAACATCCTTAGACCTGCAGTCTCCAGACCAGGAGTTCTGATGAGAGTGGAGAAACCCACTGAGACAATAATACAGGATTGGGATGGGGTATGGAGGTGGGGCAATCTTTTTATGATTCCAGAAGGCTTATCAAACCATGTCCAGAAGAGAGCTTCCAAAAACAAACAAACAAAAACAAACCAATCAAAAACAAAACCCCATAATGACAGGAAACAGCGGGATGCGTTTAAAAAGTTAGGACACTGTTGTAGCAGGATATTAAGTCATGTTATATAAATGGTTGTTCCTTGGAGGTGGCAGTTTAAGATTACCAAATAGTAAGCCAACCCACTGCCACCACTGCCACACGGGGCAGGTGGGTGAAGATACCCAGAGGCTCACTTGCAGTCACACCACATGGTTTGGGTCAGCAGAGAATACCAGAAGGCCTGCCTGCTATATGGCTCACTTCCCCTCAGTAGAAGTCGCTATGATGGGCAAGTATGTGGTGGACAGATGGGAGAGAATCAGAATAGTTTGAGCATCATGAAGAGAGATGCAACTGGAGCCTGTTTTGAGTGAGTAGCCTATCCCTCCTGCCACCTTAGGTTATGACAAAATCCCAACCATGTCTAGACCCATGGCTATGCAATAGCAGGTGGCAAGGGGCAGGGAGGTAGAAGACACCTCCGCTATGCCCACATCACCTCAAGGCAGCACAGTAGAGCTAGCTGGAGCTTTGGGTGAGCTATCCTGGGCAATGCTGGAGGTGTGGGTGTGGAAGAGCTGGAATGCTGACCAACTCAGCTGCCACCAGGCCTGGACCCAGGGCTTTGAGTTAGCCCACCCCAACATCTACCTCATCGATGGACTGCTGGAGCACACAAAGGGGCTAGTCCTGCAGAGCCATAACTGCAGGGTCTCCATGACACAGGGCAACAACAGAAAGTCTGAGAGGATCCTGGTGAAGATCTGGAATCGATAGTATAGTGGAAGCCAGAGGCCTTGGAACCAGGCCAGTGATTCATTGCAATGAACATTTGCAAGTAAAGGTGTGTGGACAAAGTATATACTGTATGACATATCATGACACACTACAGCTTCCACAAGAACATTTTTTATGCTTTATTTTTGTTTGCTTTTTGTTTTCTTGGGGAGAGAGTTGCAAGGGCAGAGGGTAGATATGACAGAATTGGGAGATGAGAAGGATTGGGCTGCATAATGTGAAACTCACAAAGAATCAATAAAAAGGGTTTCTTTTTTTTTTTTAAATTCCCAAATGGACCATAAGCTATAAGGTGATGGCCAAAAGCAGATGAAATGGTCCTTGTCTTTCTGTATTTATTTATTTATTTATTTATTGCCCCAAGTTCAAGAACTGGTGGCTCTGTATCTATAGATACCAAAAAGAAAACAAGAATAGGGAGTTTGGGATTTAGTGTGAGGGTTTCACAATTATGCCTTTCTTCCCCCCTCCTTGGGAATGTTCCCTTTTGACATAATAACAAATCTGTTTATGTTTGCAAAGGATTAGCCAAGGATCTCATCTCGCTTCTGGAGGAAAACTCAGACAAAGATTTAGTAAATCTTCTAAGACAGATTAACTCCTAGAGACCAGGTGAGCACAAGGCCACATACACAGACCACCGTGCAGCTGGTCATGTGTCCAGGGTCCAGTGAGTGAACCTCTGAGAGAAGGGACCTAGAGCAAGCAAGCCCTGAGAGGCCTGACAATGTCTTCCTCTGAAGCTGCTTGCTGAGCTTGTGGTTTGTAAGGACACGTAGATTTTCTTTTGTACATGTGTATTAAAGTATGTATACAGGTGCGTATGGGTGAAGTGTGCCGGTGCAGGTGGGAGCCCAGGTCTTATTCTTTGGGTACCAGCTGACTCTTTTGAAGCAGTGTTTCTCACTGGCCTGGAATGCAAATATCTAGGCGAGGTGGCTATCGATCACCAGGGAACCACCTATTTCTGTCCCCTTAGCCCTGGGGTTATAAACTCATTTCACCATTCCTGGCTTCTTTTTTAAAAAGCATAGGTTCTGAAGATTTAAATCATATCCTCATGCTTGCTCATCAAGCAGTTCGCTGAGCTATTTCTACAACCCTGCTCATGTCTTGGATGTATAGGAAAGGGAATACTCGTTCCCTCTGACCTGGAAGCCACTGAGTCCGCCATTTTTTTTTTTTTTTTTTTTTTTTTTTACAAATATACATCCCCTAAAAAGATATCTTTTTGTTCTACAGCTTTCAGGTGTGCTGTCAAACTGCTAGTGTATGCTCTCTCAAGTTTCTTTTTAGAGGCACTCAGAGCTATGAGTTTTCCTCTTAGGACTGCTTTCACTGTGTCCCGTAAGTTTGGGTATGTTGTGGCTTCATTTTCATTAAACTCTAGAAAGTCTTTAATTTCTTTCTTTATTTCTTCCTTGAGCAAGTTATCATTGAGTAGAGTGTTGTTCAGCTTCCATGTGTATGTGGGCTTTCTATTGTTTATGTTGCTATTGAGAACCAGCCTAGGTCCATGGTGATCTGATAAGATGCAAGGAATTATTTCAATCTTCTTGTATCTGTTGAGGCCTGATTTGTGACTGATTATATGGTCAATTTTGGGGAAGGTACCATGAGGTGCTGAGAAGAAGGTATAATCCTTTTGTTTTAGGATAAAATGTTCTACAGATATCTGTTAAATCCATTTGTTTCAAAACTTCTGTTAGTTTCACTGTGTCTCTGTTTAGTTTCTGTTTCCATGATAATCTATCCATTGGTGAGAACGGGGTGTTGAAGTCTCCCACTATTATTGTGTGTGGTGCAATGTGTGCTTTGAGCTTTAGTAAAGTTTCTCTTATGAATGTGCACGCCCTTGCACTTGGAGCATAGATGCTCAGAATTGAGAGTTCATCCTGGTAGATTTTACCTTTGATGAGTATGAAGTGTCCCTCTTTATCTTTTTCGATAACTTGTCCCCAATGAAGGAGCTAGAAAAAGGACCCAAGGAGCTGAAGTGGTTTGCAGCCCTATAGAAGGAACAATATGAACTAACCAGTACCCCCAGAGCTCCCAGGGACTAAACTACCAACCAAAGAGTACACATGGTGGGACTCATGACTCCAGCTGCATATGTAGCAGAGGATGGCCTAGTCAGTCATCAATGGGAGGCGAGGCCCTTAGTCCTGTGAAGTCTCTGTGGCCCAGTGTAGGGGAATGCCAGGGCCAGGAAGCAGAAGAGGGTTGGTTGGTGATCAGGAGGAGGGGGAGGGAATAGGGGGTTTTTCAGAGGGGAAGACAGGGAAAGGGAGAACATTTGAAATATAAATAAAGAAAACATGTAATTTAAAAAAAGAATAATTTTCTCAAAAAGAGGAAAAAAGATGTCTTGTGCTCACATCCATAGACTCATACATCTTCATCCTGGCTAGTTCTGCTGGGTATGCATAATGAGTCTATTGTGATTTAAGTTGGTGGTCTGAAGGCTGGCCCAGAGACTAAGCAAGCACCATGTTTCCCAAGATTTCAAAGGTTACCTAACATTTTCCATGTGGAAACCAAGGTAATATTCATGTCCTTTCTCTTTCTCTCTTCAGAAGGCTTCCTGGAGCTCTGCTGCCTAGGTGTGTCGTCACCCAGAAACACTGACAGCCAGAAATGTCTGTTCTTGTCTGGCATTGTTCAGAACAAGTGACATTAGCTTTCAACTTTATCTGCCCTTTTGACATTTTTCAAAAGCCGTTAAATGTATCAGCTTAAATCATGATGTCTGGTTTAAAGACTGAAGATTTGCTTGAAGTGTCCTTAACACATTTAAGAATGAATGTGTTTTCGATATTTATATCCTTTTGTAAACTATTCATTAGAGAACCTTAGCTGTCTGATGGGAACATTGGCTCTCAACGCACTTCATTCTATGTAAAAACCCTGACATCCTTTTTTATTTGATAATGTGCACCTATTAAACTGTGGCTAGTAATTATTCCTACTTTATTTTATTTTTAATGCTGTGATTTTTTTTAGTTCATTTAATGTGCACTATGTGGGTGTAAATTATATGTAGTATGGACAGGCACCACATGTATGCCTAGTGCCCAGCAGAAGTAAGAAGAGAGTGTCAGATCTCCTGGAACTGGAGTTACAAACATTTGTGAGCAATCATCTGGGTGCTAGGAACTAAACCCCAGTGTTCTTAACTACTGGGTCATCTCTCCCGCATGCCCCCATTCTCACCCTACATGTTCCTGTGTCCACCATATACAACTGTCTGATATAGGACGGTCTACCAAAGTCTGTATGCCCCTATATATATGTACACGTATGTATGTACATATGTGTGTGTGTATACTTATTGTATAGTAGGCAGGGATCTAAATTGTAGATCTGGCCGCCTCTGCCTCCCAAGGGCTGGGACTGAAAATGTATATATACCAGTATGTTGAGCTTCAAATTATATTTCTTGTAGTGGAGGGAAAAGATTGAAGATACCATTCTCTTGCTGTGAAAAGGGCTTTAAGGCACTGGCTCTCAACCTTCCTAAGGCTGCTACCCATTAATACGGTTCCTGATGTTGGGGTGACCCCCAACCATAAAATTATTTTTGTCGTTTCTTCAGAACTGCACTTTTGCTAGCGTTATGAATTGTAATTTAAATATCTCTTTTCCGATGGTCGCTGGAGACAGGTGGAGCAGCTTTGAACCACATTCGTCTATCATAGCCAAACCTGAAGCCTCCTAGTCTCGTTTTTATCATTGCTGCGTTTACAGGGACTGTAACTGTGCTTGGGACTGAGTCAATCTTTCCTTCTTTTGGGAGTCTGAAGGGTCAGGAAATATCCTTTTGTAGGCATTTACACTTGGTTCATACTTTTTAGTTCAAGAGCGTCTTCATAATCGGGGGACTTAATTAGGAAAACTAAGCCCCATTCTCTGTCAACATGTCAGCAAGCAGCAGCCCAGACTACTCCCCTGCCAGTGCAGCACTCCGAAATGCCAGTGATCTATACCATGGGGACCAAATGCCATTGTTTCACATACAGGAAAAACAAGCACTTCATTTTCTTTTTTTTTTTTTTTTTGCAACAGACCACAGACCACAGTAGCCTGTGTAAAGGTATTTGTGGAAGCATCTGCAACCAGACCTTGGCTGAGGTTAACTATTGTTTGCGGAGACTGCCTTCCCACCCAGAGGAAGAGGGGGACTGTGGGAACTTAGATATCTCAGAACAGTGAATTTGATCCCATGAGGTTATCTCACTGCCTCGTTGTCTACTCTGCGTCAACTGTGACTTATGGGCCTTGGTCTCACAGCTGATCCCATAGTTAACCCCATTACTGTCACTGGCTTCAACCTAGCCCCACCTTTGGCTTGTAGACACGATTTCTTCAATATACACGTGAACTCAAGGCTTCCTTTTTGTTCTCTCACACCCTCATATAGAGCTAATACACACACACACACACACACAACACACACACACACAAACAACAACAACAACAAAAAAAACCTCTGTCGTATCTAAAGGGTATAATTTTTTTTTTTTTTTGAAGAAATCCCAATAGGGAACAAGTTTTCTAAGAGGCACCAGAAATCAACTGTAAACACTATTGTGGAGCTGAATCATGGTAGTCCAGGATATGGTGGCTAGACTTATGCATCAGAAATAAATCATAAGACTTAGTATTGAGAATGTGACCTGAGTTTATAGGTTTTTCTTTTTTTTTTTTTTTTTTTTTTTTTTTTTTTTTTTTTTTTTTTTTTTTTGAGACAGGGTTTCTCTGTGTAGCCCTGGCTGTCCTGGAACTTAACTCTGTAGACCAGGCTGGCCTCGAACTCAGAAATCCGCCTGCCTCTGCCTCCCAAGTACTGGGATTATAGGCGTGTGCCACCACTGCCCTATAGGTTTTTCTTAAGTCATAATTTATTCAAAAGAGGTAAAGTTTCCATGGGTAATGAAAAGTACTTTCAGAAGAAGAAATGGCCAGGAGGGGGCGTAAGGAAACTGAGACGGTTGTCTTGCTCAACGGAGTGTAACCCATGTTGATGCCGCTAAATGAAAAGACAGAAAGATTGCCAGATGCTTAGCGTTTATTATATGTAGATATATATGCTGGGAAATACAGTCTCAGAAATGAAATACAGAGTCTTCAAAGGTTAGGAGATAAATCCTGGGAAATACAGTCTCAAAAAACGAAGTACAGAGTCTTCAAAGGTCAAGATACATATGCTGGGAAATACAGTCTCAAAAAACGAAGTACACTCTTCAAAGGTTATAAGATAAATGCTGGGAAATACAGTCTCAAAAATGAAATAGTCTTCAAAGGTTAGGATACATATGCTGGGAAATACAGTCTCAAAAAAACGAAGTACAGTCTTTAAAAGTTAGGAGATAAATGCTAGGAAATACAGTCTCAAAAACGAAATACAGTCTTTAAAAGTTAGGAGATAAATGCTGGGAATACAGTCTCAAAAACGAAATACAGTCTTCAAAGGTTAGGAGATAAATGCTGGGAAATACAGTCTTAAGAAGGAAATACAGAGTCTTCAAATGTTAGGAGATAAATGCTGGGAATACAGTCTCAAAAAGGAAATATAGTCTTTAAAGGTTAGGAGATAAATGCTGGGAATACAGTCTCAAAAAGGAAATATAGTCTTTAAAGGTTAGGAGATAAATGCTGGGAATACAGTCTCAAAAACGAAATACAGTCTTTAAAAGTTAGGAGATAAATGCTGGGAAATACAGTCTCAAAAACGAAATACAGTCTTTAAAGGTTAGGAGATAAATGCTGGGAATACAGTCTCAAAAAGGAAATACAGTCTTTAAAGGTTAGGAGATATATGCTGGGAATACAGTCTCAAGAAGGAAATACAGCCTTCAAAGGTTAGGAGACATATGCAGGGAATACAGTCTCAAGGAAATACAGAGTCTTCAAAGGTTAGGAGATATATGCTGGGAAAGACTGTCTCACAAATGAAATACAGAGTCTTCAAAGGTTAGGATACATATGCTGGGAAAGACCATCTCAAGAAGGAAATACAGCCTTCAAAGGTTAGGATACATATGCTGGGAATACAGTCTCAAGGAAATACAGAGTCTTCAAAGCTTAGGTTTTACACTTTCAAAATCGATTAACAAGATATCAAGGGAGATTACAAGTACGGTTACATTGCAAAATGCAATCCTCTTGGGATACAAACTAACAACGACTTAAACTGATCAACTACAGATGCACTTTTCTATTGGTGACTACAAACAATACTTCAGAAGGTAAGCAGCTTAAGTAGTAGGTTAAGCTAGGCAAAGAAAGTTCTTATCTAATATAGCTATGCTTTTTTTTAAATTCCAGTACAATTTTTTAAAATTCCTGTTAAAAACATAATGAGGAATATCACAGTCCACAAAACACTTTTGATTGATGCTTCTTTCAATGAGTTGGCCACTTGACTTGGTGACACAGTGATTTCTTTCTTCCTGTCAGATATGACTGACAACCAGTTTTGTCCTTAAGATAAATGAAGCCCTAACTCACAGTGGAACAACATCACATGAAAACTATTGAAAAGTACATTTAAAATTCACTTTAAAAACGGAGACATCGATAGCTTCACACTCTATAAAGCTACACAGTAGGCTACAAGAAGAATAAGCTACGGAGTGAGCTAACAAGAAGAGTAACTAAACTATGTCCATTTCTAAACGTAGACGGGTCCCTGAAAAGAAACACACAGCCTAGTTATAAACGTCATACGAAGATTGCCCTCTTCTCTTAAAAATACCTTCCAAGTTGGAGAAATCCAAACTTTCCCATCATGCCCTTCCTAGGCTACACACAGTTACAAAGCTAACATCACTACAACAGCTAACATTCAACACGATATTTACAAAATAGCAGCTCATGTTTTGGATCTTATCACGTAGTCACGTGATAATAAGATAATAAGGATAATATGAGGATAATATGAGGGTAAGAGTATGAGGGTAATAATATGGGGGTAATAATATGAGGATAATATGATAATATTTGCAGTTCAACTACAGAATGTGCACACGCTCACTAAATTTGGTACGAAGCATGAATACTAAGGGTATATATTGGCACAATGCATGCAGTTAGAGAATTCTTTTTCTCAAGCTACTCATGGCAAACAAGCTAAAGCCCCATTCCTGTTTTCTAATGCTTCTCTTTAAACTGTAACTGATGTTTAAAATATCTTCCCCAAGAGAGGCACCCTCTTAAAAAAAAAAAAAAAACCAATTTATCTGAATGCATGATGGAAATGGGGCAGGATAGCAGTGTTGGAGCCAGAGGTGAAGATATGGGGAGTAGGGGGTAGGGGGGGCTGGCCCATATTCACAGCACTCACTGCTATTTGGGCTGCTTCTGGCTGTGGCTCTTCTTCTGCCTCTTCCTCTGCTTCGGCCCCTGGTTCTGTTTCTTCCTCTGCCTCTTCTTCCGCCTCTTCTTCTGCCTCTTCT
>JADRCD010200985.1:0-23059 GCA_019843815.1 Montemys delectorum
GAATCCGTTCCTGTGACTTTTATCTACTTGACACTTAATGGCTCAGTAATACATGATATTTTTTATTAACTCCTGATATTATAGAAATTTTGTTTATTATAATTGTGTGTTCATAAGTAAAACTTTAAACTGAAAATATCTCATTTTGGTCTTTATAGAAGAGTTCTTAGGTATACTAATATATGCATGGTTGTTCAAGAGATTCCATTAAAATGAGTCTCCTGGGGTTATTCTACATTTTGTAAAATGCTCTCTGAATCATTTTATAAATAAATAAATGATTAAATTACAGTTTAATATGTTAACTCATGCAAAAACTTAAAGAACATTGTATTATCATCAATATAACTTTTCATGCCCACATATTAAATGAGTTTAGAAAGTGCAGAGAGGAATCTGGCACATAGAGATTAAATGGAAACTACTTTAGTATCTCTTTCATTGTCGTAATATCATAATTCTTTTCTATAATTTTGAAGCATGAAGAATAATTGGTAGCCTCTCCTATATATTGAAGTAAAGATGTATTCAGAGTAGAAACTGGAAAAGAATGATTAAATAGTTATCAATATTAAATCCTACTTTAACTGTCATTCTTGGAAAAATTAGAAAAAATAGACATTCAAAGCTCCCATCAAGAAAATTACTTAATTTTTTATTGTAATACTTACTTTTAAGACCTAAAATTATGAGCTAAAGAGTTCCAAATACAAAACCATGCTTCAATCTGAAATAACTAAAAATACAGGCAACAATACAATGAATTAACTAGCTAACAATGAATGCAGAGATGAGAATAAAATTACTGGGATAACAAATGCAGTGTAATTGCAAGCAATAGATGCATGCTTATAATATATCAGATTGTAATATGTGATTTAAAGATAAAATAATCTTATACAATAGTGAATCCCAGACTATAACAAAACAAAATGTAAAGTAGACAAATGGGTTTCTGAGGGTCTTCTTTCTCTCCGAGTCCAGGTTGTCTCTTATTACACTGGGAATAGAATAAGGAAGTCTATCCATGCATTGGATTATCATTTCTGCAGCAACACTGAAGGAAAACCCAGGCTTTCTCATGTGTTTGGTACGTGCTCTGCTGTATCAGGTCCCCAGCCCTGAGCTAGTTTATTTTAATTATTGAAATTTATTTCTCAAATCCAGTAGCACATCAAATAATAGAAATATAGTCTGTCATAGCTTTATCATATGACAGAATCTTCTGTCAACACAGATTGGTTCTTTTGGTAATTTTATACAAGGATAAAATGACACTTAGAGTTATACATTTTGTTGGAAGTACACAAGTTAAATTTCTTCTGCGTTGTCATCAATTTGGTTGAAAGATCTGTATGGTGGCAGCTGCTATCCTTTGAAGAGTAGGACAATGACATCAGAATTCTCTTTGTAATCTCTTCCTTTAATACGAATTACTATGTTTTAGGAGTCCATGATATTGGCCTGCTGAATAAGAGTGTCAAGGTTATTCCAAACTTTTCCCATTCTAATGGTCAAAAAAAGACAATTCACTGGAGTCAGGTGTCCAATGTCAGGGCAATGAATTGTGGAGATACGAGATCTCAAGTTAAAAAAACTACATTTCTGCAAACCACCAAGTATGGACAAGAGTAAAGAAGAAGTTTCTCCCAAACAGAATCAAGAATCACAAAAGCTGAACTACTGTAGAACAAAAGTAAAAATCAGGAGGAATAAAGACTACGTCATTAGTGGGTGCCCTGTGCCTGCATTTGATTCCATCCCCGTTTCTCTATAGATAATCTGTTCCTTCAGATCACACACTGTTGAAGTTTGTCTATCTACATTGCAGTTGAAGTATGATACAAAAATATGTCCGTAAGTGTTTTGAAGTCAATTTTAATGACAGGCTGATCATGATTTTTACCATATCATACATATAATTTCCCAAGTATCCTTCACCTAAATATTTTACTCTAGAGAAATGAGTAAGACTTCTAAATGTTTTTAATACACTCATTTTTATTTTATGTATTGATGTGAGAGCTTACATGTATATTTGTGCATAATGAGCATGTCTGGTACCTAGTAAGGCTAAGAAAATGTGTCAGATTCCTTGAAACTGGAGTTAGTGGGTGCTAGGAACCAAGTCAGTTTCTCACAAGAGTAAGCAAATGCCTTTAGCCACTAATAGATCTCTTCAAACCCTCCAATCACTTTTAAAACTGCAGTTTTTCTGTGAACTATCTGGCTGGTTTTTTTTTTTTTTTTTTTTTTTTTTAAAATTTTTTTTTTTTTTTTACAACACTAATTGAAAAGGAGAAAAAATAGAACTAATACATTTTTTTAAAAGTAAGCATTAATGAAACTAGAAACTTGGAATTGATGATGTTCAGCACTGTCGCATACATCCAGGAATACAGGGGCATGATTAGGAGGTCTAGAAGCTCTCACATGTCAGCGGAGTGCCAGGAGGACTGGAAAGGACCAAGAGTGGACCATTATTTAAAAGGATACATTAGGAAACAGGGTTGCTTGGCTTAATTTAGACAAATAACAGAGCTTCACCCAAGAACTTCTAAGTGCTAATTAAAGCATTCATTATGTTAAGGAAACAGAGACTTTATGGACTAGAAAGCAAAATGTTTCATTCTCAGATAAACACAGACCATCCTTCAGGAAACTGGGTCATCTGAGGCCACTGTCCCTCAATTTTAATATCTATAAATTTTAACTCATTTCTGTCAAACAGAGTCTTCATTATTTGGATGGGAAATTTTTCCATATTATTTTTTAGAAATAAGAAAGATTCTTTCTTCCTTTTTAATATTTATTTATTTTCTTTATGTATGTGAGTACATTGTCACTCTCTCCAGACACACCAGAAGAGCACATCAGATCCTATTACAGACAGTTGGGAGCCACCATGTGGTTGTTGGGAGTTGAACTCGGGATTTCTGGAAGAACATTCCGTGCTCTTACTCACTGGGCCAACTCTGCAGCCCCAAGGAAAACTATTCTTAAAACATTAATTTATACAAACAGCAATTACTTCATATGATTCAAGGAGAACCACTCCAAGCTATGTCTTCTTAGATATCTCATCATAAAGCATGGAAACCTTTTACATTAGAGATATCGAGAAAATAGTTTGAGAAGTCGTGCACTCAGCATTGGCAAAAATAAAAGGGAAATTTGGTCAGGGTGTTGTTGGAAATCCTTATTCTGTTGCAATTTTCCAGAGTCTATGGGAAATTTCAATTCATATACATATCTCCAAAAGAGTTTTCTGACCTTTAAAAATAAACCTGAAAAAAAATAATCTGAAGGAATTTAAATATATATTTGAAAATAAATTTCTTGATGCAATTAGACAACTTATATCAATTTCCTTTATAAGTCTGAGAACAGAATTATATATTTTATGATACTCATATATTTAAATGGATTTATAATTATATTAATAGTAACAATATGTTCCTATAAAATAAAGAAAAGATGAACTAAAATAAATTTTAGTGGTTGTAGAAGAATACTCTAATACGATCATTTAAAGTATGGGTTTGTGTAAAACAGCATGAAATAATGTCTGTGTGTGAAAAAGTGTGTACAAAAAGATAACAAGAGGAAATAGACAAGAGGGAAAGAAATTTAGGTGAAATACAGGCAATAAGTATGGTATGTCATGTTGGCAAATTTTGTTAACTCTGACAGAATCACTGGTTCAAAATGTTTCATGAGACTTAGAAGATGAAGAACACTAAAATTGAAACAATTAGTAATGATCTTGACACAATTATCAATTATTTTGGGATATGTAATTTGACTTAAAAAGATACAATTTTGGTTGATTATTTTATGTTAAATCCTATCACTGCTTCTATAGCCAATATCTTCCAAAAGAACACTTTTTTAGGTGTCAGAAAATTTCAAAAGATATTTATGGAAAGTAACTTATCGGGAAGCCTCTGTTGAATCCATACAATTCTCTCGTTGATATAGAAGGACCTACTTTTTTTTTTTTTTTTTTGTAAATGATACTTTGGAATAATACTTTCTTTGATAAGGTGTAAATAGTTTATTGTCAATATATTATTATGACAAAAAAACCCACAATAACCCAGTGAAGATGTAGACTTAATTTTAGCATAAATAATATTGTTATAGATATTTTATATTGAGTTCATCATTTATATATCTGTTGTGCTTATCACATGACCTCTTTTGATGTCATCTGATATCAATATTTTCTTATTATTTTAGGAAAATTTTTATTCTTGAAACATGTTTCTATTGAGTTGTATATTTCTAATTACTCATGTATATTGAGATATTTTCAATATATTATACTATATCTTGTAACAACTTACTGACAAAAAGATTATGTACATAAAGAAAATACATAAATACCTAGCTTAAAATCTGTTTCTTCTCTGCAGACAAATGATAGGCAGAGATAAATAGACAGACAAGTAAGAAAACTCTATCTTGTATAAAACTCATTGAAACAGTATAAGGCTACAATAAAAATGCCAGCTAATATTCACACAGTGAAACCTATAGGATCTTTTTTTTTGTATTGAAACTAGAAATACTAATTTTGAAAGTTTCTTTTCCATATTAATTACTTACTCTTTACAGTTCATCCAATTTTGGGTTATATTTTTAGAGTGTTTTCTTACCTAACTTGTGGTATATCTACTTGGCCATGATCACTTCCAATTATGTACAGCTTCAGATTTAGTCTATGTCTTTGTTTTCATAATTCTTCTCATAAGAGAATTGTATATTTAATTTAGAATTTTTGCTGAACCAAATAATCACCATTCTAGATCAAAGTCATTAGACCAAGCCTAAAAGTATTGCAAAGTGAATTGTCCAGTCAATCTAATGTTCAATATTTTCAGAAAATATATATTAAGTCTCTAATACCATGTCAAATGACAAAATTAACAGGAAAATTTTAAAAAGAAAAAATTCTACAAAGGAAGGTTATATTCACATAATTAATGTATCATGCCCACATTCTAATGATTGTAATATTGTAATTTATTGGATGCTAAATAGTCCACATTTAGTGTATCATCTCATGTAAAGTCATAAAAAGACCCAAACTTTACTCATTATGACTCTGAGATTGAAAGCATCCTTCAGGGTGAGTAGGTTTGATATCAAGCTAGATGAGAACAAGGCTGTTGACGTCTCATCATGAGTGACATAACCATACCACTCCAGTTGATGTTCAAAGTAGATAAAATAGAGAGCACCTATTTCTTCGACTGATCATCATAAAATACAGTAATAAATTGTATAATTCCTTTGACACTGGATAACAGATCAGAATTAATAAGGTGACCATGAACCATCAAAATATTTTAACATCTACTGCAGTCTTTGAAGTCAGTGACATCCTATTCAAATATGTAAGGTTGCTGAATATATTTGGTGCAGACCTCCTCACATAACAGCAAGTTTTAAATGTACGGTATTTTATATTGAAGAGGAAGTGGAGTAAGAGACCATATAAAGTAAGAGGTAGTAACTTTATAAAGATTGTTTTAGTTATGTCAAGTCTTTGTATTTCATTGAATCACAGAAGATGGGTGAGAAGTAAATCCTTTTCAACTAAGAGCTAGATTCTAAGATATCACAAAACTTGGACTTCATTAACATCCCAAAGTACTATTAAGTTTTATTTAGGATAGAACAAACATAATGTTTGAAAATGACTTGTGGGATTTCCTGGATGGTTGCTAAGAGCTCCTCTGAGCAGTATAGCAGATGAGTCTGTCATGGAATTTAGAAACTCTGTTGCTAAATGAACAGCTATACTTCAGATTAGATTGGAGGGTGGTAAGTACTTAAGAAAAATAAATGCATAATTTTTTTCTGTAGTATTGACTATGAGAGAGTATATTTAAAAAGAAATATTATGTAAAGGCAAATGTAAAATATACTAAACACACACACACACACACACACACACCACATCCTAAAACAAAAAGTCCTTGTATATCATATATAATAAATATATGCAAAATAATACTATTTGGCTTATAAAGAAGTGAGATATGTTCTAAGCTACTGAGTGAAGAGAATTTAAAATTGTAGTTTAGAAAATAAATTAAAATAAGAGAGGGAACAAGAAAGTAGAAGTATAAAACCATTAAGAGTTTTATTGTAAGAACAGAGTACAGATGTTATGAGTGTGTAACTATTCAAAGTATTTCTACTCACTATTCCTCATCTTTTACATAAAATATGAGTCTTCTGGCCTTAATTATACAAGATGACACCATCTAATTGGTCATAGCCGCTAAGATCAACACTATCAGACCAAAACCCAATGAAGACCTTTCAGAAATGTGTCTAGCAATTGTTTAAATTACAGGTATTCTCTGCATCTTTGATAATGCATCTTCATGTAAAGGAGAACTTATGTAACATGCTTTGCCTTTAATAGTTATTCCTATAAATACTTATATAAGTATACAGCATCAAATACATATGTGATAATCTCTTGCCTCCTTTCTGTTTGATTTTCTAATGAACAATGTGGAATCAAGGAATTTCTTATCAAAAGAATAGTTATTAAATATTAAATAGATGACAGAGAGTAGAAGTTTCACATTATATGTGAGATGACACTCAATTTAACACAATGCTCGCTCATCACAGGTAGCAGGGTGCCACATGGTAGATTGACCTGTGCAATACCACACAGTGAAGTGGTAAACACGATCAAAATGTTGGTAATGCTCCACAAACTGTGGTCCATGATAAAATGCTACAACATTATAGATGATTAAAGTATACTCCTTACTTGTATTCCCGGAGAGCAGTCTCCTGGAGCATCACTCCCTTATTAAGAAGTAGACATTTTAGCTCTCACAGCACACCAAATGCTATCAGGTATCTTGACAGGTTATCGTTGGCTGTGACACCTCTTAGAGGTCCTATCATTCCTTCTACTCCAACCTCAAACTTTTCTTCAATCAACATATAATCTTGTTCCAAAATTTCTCTCACTTGTGGCTTAAGAACCACATAACCAATGGAAACATTAATCTTTGAAAGCCTGAATATTTATAGATACTTACTATTTTATTTAATAAAATAAAAAGTAGGCTTTATATTTCAAATAAGTCTAAACATATAAGGAGCCCCATTTAAAAAGTTCTAAACAGAAATGCTATAGCATCTTCAAAAATATACTTTGTTGTAATTTGAAATAAAATCATGTTGAATGTAGCTGCATATCATTTTTAATTCAATTCAGTTAGTCATATTTTGGCAGATATCTCATTCAAATTTGCCTGTGCAAATCACATAGGGATGAGTAACACACTCACTGCATTTAGCTTAGTCAGTTATTTTGAGTAAATTGAAAGGGTTTGATTTGATCTCCAATAACAAAGGGTTAAGCGGCTGTGCAAAACTTCACAATTCAATTTAGTATTGATAGGAGTTTTGTTCTTTTTTACTGATTGTTTTATTTATTTACATTTTAAATATTATACCCCTTCCTGGTGTTCCCTCTACAAATCCCCTATCCTATCCCCACCACCCACCCACCCACCTACTCTGGCCTTACATTTCTAACATCCCCCTTTGTTGGGTCAAGAAGTCTCCAAATGACCAAGTGCTACATCTCCCAGTGATGTCAGATAAGGCGATTCTCTGATACAAAAGAGTTTTCTCTTATATGTCAACTGAAAACATATTCCAATCCCACTGAAATGGCAATTCTCTATCTCTGTTTCTCTGTTTCTCTCTCCCCACCCCCAATCTTCAGAAGAAAGTAAATGACAAATGTATTGTCAGAATATAGAGTTCTATAAAAAAGTGGAAATATATACTAGAAAATTTAATAAGAAAACTCTAATAAAAATTCTAGGGTATATGTTTATTAAAATATATTAAAATAATAAATAAGAAGCTCACATTTAGTCTGAGAATACAGAGAGCCCAAGAGGAACTAGTGGTACTAAATATATGAGAAGAAATTATAAACAGTGCCCTGGGATCTACTGTTAATTTAGATTCTTTGTTCACAAGGAACAGCTTCATGATCATCAAGCAAATATATTCACAAGGACATGAATTAATGACCCAATTGAGTTATACCTATTCAATTTTATAAAATATTCTATATGTAATGAACACACACACTCACACACACTTTTAAACGATGTTACAGTTTTAAAACTCTCTATTAATGGTTACTTGATTCACTGTTATGTATATTCAACGTTAAAAATCAGAAATATAATGGAATATTAGTCAGATAAGTATGAAAATGAAGATTTTTAAAAAATTCCCTGTACCAAAATTCAAACTAGGGCTGACAGCTTAAAGGGCTGATTGGTGGAGGGGACCAGTAGGGGGAACAGATCTGCATAGACAGAGAAGCTAAAACTCACAGGGAGGACTCTTCCATTCTTACTCCAGGGTGAGAGGAAGCAGGAAATGACAGTCTGAAACAGTCATGTGACCAGAACAGGAGTGGTTGCTAAGGACTGCCTGTGTGCCACTTAGTCTTTATTTGATACTATTCCCAGGGACACACTGTATTGCAAATCTGTCTGATTTGAGTGCTAACATAGCATGATGTCTGTGTTTACTGAGGCAAAAAATAACATAATTTCTTCTTAAAAGATCTTTAGAGCATCAGTGCTCATTCAATGAGAACATCCAGGTACCCTTGATTTCCACTACAGTTCCTCTTCTCATTTTAAAAATTAACGCTTGTACATTTCTGCTTCCTGGAAGGGAAATCCATCAGAATAGCAGAATCTTCTATAATTTCTGAGTCAGATCACCAATTATGAAAAGACATTTTGTGTTTTATTTAATACATTAAAACTACATTATGAACAAAATCCAAATATTTTCAATAGTAGAAAAGAGCCAGGTTGTCTACAAGCATTTCTACATCTTATCTAATGAAAGGAATAGCAATAGAATAATTTAAACTGTTTTTATTTGTTAATAGTCTACCTTCTCTGATACAAGTCAGACACATATTAATGTGGTAGGAAATTATTGTCTGAGTTGTTTCATTTGGAATATTGATAGATAACACGATTTGGCTTAGCATTTTGAATACCACTTTTGTATATACTAATGAATTTTAAAGTTTCTAAGAATTCGTGTTAAGAGAACTAAAACAGACGATATGATGACTTCCCAGTACACAGAAAACAAGCTGAAATGAATACAAATATATGTATTGACATTTTTATCTGAAAGTATCTTAGGATATATTCATCTTGTAAGGGTCCATGATTTCTTGAAGAATGATACCCTAGACTTAAATAGTATGTAAAAGCAAAGAGTGTTTTATTCTGCAAAAGTCCAGCCTGTTAGTGTCTCCCATTATCAAGATAGAGAGACAATCAAGTGAGCTCTCAGGCTCAATTTAAAGCACATTGTAATTACAGGGTAGATGAGCTTTATCTTACTCTATCTCTAGGAATTCTAGAAATATCATGGGGTGTGAGGCTGAAGTCTGTTTTTTTGTTTTGTTTTGTGTTGTTTTCTATCAGTAAGTGACTTGCCTGGGCTTGCTGGGTCTTGCCCATTTCTTAGGCCTAGTCTCCTTAACTGTGAAACTGAAGGCTGCTGTGGAATCAGCCTAGCCTTCTCATTCCCTCCTTTCAGTGATGGGCCATCTCAAATGCTTGAGATGTTTCTGAGGCCCCTACACTAGCAGCTCCAGCCATCTTTATGTCACAGAGAGAACCTCGTAACACAGCAGAAATGGCCACCCTTGTAACTCAATTCTGTGGAGGTGCTAGCTGGTTGAACACATCTTTCCCTGAGTAATAAGTCACTCTGGGTACAAGTTGTACTCTAAGACCCTGTTGAGCCTTAGCTTACTGGAGATCCCCTGACTGAATCACATGGAGTCTTATCAATGCAAAAGGCAAGAGGATTTTTAACATTCCAGTGCCTTGGTGCCGTCCCAGACCATAGGAGAGGTGGAAACCCCACACAGCTTGTTCAGTGAGCTTTTATACAATTTTCAGGGCAGCAGCCATTAGATATAATGTGATTGGCAAAACAGTATGACTTTTTAAACTGAATGATCTTCAGGGAATGAGGTGGCAAGGACTTCCCTTGTTTGAAGGTGGGCAAATGTCCACCCTGCAGAATGTGTCCCCACCCTCAGGTTGGTTCCCACCCTGTGGTCTGAGGAAGAGTTCTACCACCTTCCCAAATTTCCTGAGCTTATGTCATTAAGCTCCATGGAAATTCCTGGCCTCCAGGTGTTTTCCTGAGATGTCCCTGTTTACTTAGTTCTCACATTTCCACCCCCCTTTCTTTGTGCAATTTTAATAAGCTATTGTGGATAGGTATGCAGCTCATATCCCTGGTCCTCTGTAATTTCTAAATGATTTAGAATGTAAAGGCCAAAGGTCAGAAGCAGGAACAAAATGATCAGGGGTCCTAACAATACAGAAATAAAAGTAGTAAACCAGGGGGAGCTGTTAAACCAAGACTCCAAACAGCCCTAACTCTGTTCTCTCTCTCTTCCACTTGGCTAACCCTTCTCTCACCTTGGCCATTGAATCTTTAACACCCCCGGAATGGTCTCTAGTATGTGTTTCCTGATGTTTCACACACTGAGGTAGCATAGAAGAAATGATTGGCCCTCTAACACAGATGGGCCTGGTGCTAGCTTCTCCCATCTCTGGGACACATACATATGAGGACATTTTTCAATTTTGGGTGTCTGAACCATAATCCCCACACTCTAAGGATACTTCTGGGACATGGTTTAGATTCACAAGTCCCTTGTCCCCCATATTCAGGCAATCCCTCTCCCTGTGTCTCTAGGATATCGTCACCCCAGAAGTCAAGGCCTAGTGCTAAATCACAGAGATCAAAGACAAAGTCCGGTCATTAGATACAACTCAGGTAGTAGACAAAGCTACATCACCAGTGGCTGAGAGCACCTGCCAAGTCACTTGGGTAGGGTTGTGGGGGCTACTGTGGCTCAGTGCTGGAAGATACTCCATAGCCATCTTGTGGTTTCTCCAGCCTTGCCGAAGTGGTTTGCTTGGGTGTCTGGCTGCTATCTAGTTGGTGCAGGTGCTGATCTGATGTGAACCCAGGCAATCACTCAATCCACTTTAATGGAGGTCAGAGTGGTCAACAACATCAGGAATGGCCCTCTCCACTTTGCTTCTGAGTGTTTAGCATGACATTTCTTAACATATATCCAATCTCCAACTTGATACTTGTGTGGAACCTCTGGGGTACCTGCATTATACAGGGCACTAAGTTTAGGCCACAATTCCAAGTGGTAGACTTTCTCAGCAACCTGCACTAAATCCCTCAACAACTTATCCTGTAGCTCTTCTAGCCTCTGAAGCTTTTTCACAGTAGCTTTGGATTCCTTGTTGCTGGAATCATAGGCATATACTGACAGAATGCCTCCATGAGTCACTCTAGAAAGGGAGCAAGTGACTCATCTGATCCCTGTCTAAACTCACATACCTTGGCCAAATTTGTAGGTTGTCATGAGATTTGCCAAATGGAGCCTGGCTGTTAACCTTCAGGTGCCCCTTACCTTCTGAAGTCAGGTTTAGTCAGGGGAAACCCACTGTCGATGACAGCCTGGTCAATCAATGATGCCCCCATGTCTCTGGATTCTGGTTTCTTGCATTATAAATAAAACAGTCTCAAAGAGATTAACTGGCCATTTGGAAAAGGGGGTTGGGCCTTTCAGTTTACAAGTCTTCCAAAGAGAAGGGCCAGTATTGCATAGCCTGATTGCTCTTTTCCAGAGGCCCATATGCCCTGAGTGAGAGAGCCACTGTGGTATCAGGGGGTTGGCTCTCAGGTCTCCTCCCTTTCCTCCCTCTGGTGAAGGGGGTACAATGTCCCCAGTATCCTATGGGGTGAGGAACTGATACTGGCATTGGCAAGGCAATGGGGGCTTAGGTAGGGAAGTTTGGAGAAAGAGGATCTTGGAGTAACAGGTCTGCTGCTGAAGAGACTTGGAAGATCAGAAGTTTCTCAGGTCTGGATCTCTCCTCCCATACTTCTTTTTTCCTGACAGCCGGAACCTGTGGGCTGGGTCTTGGGAAAGAAAGACTTTTATCTATGAGGGAGGAGGGGGGTCCTCCACTAGATTTTTCTAGGAAACTACATAGGGCCGTTGGTCCTAGTGCCCTAAGGATCCTGGCCTAAAGATTCTCTCTTCTACTGCTTTTGATCACCTGCAAGTCAAGAGTCCCTAAAAGTGGTTCATTCAGAGAAAAAGAGAGTAAATAACTTGTCTTTCAGTCTGTCCAATGTCCAAAAAAAATTGTCATCAGTCTAAGTCCAAGAACAAGGAGGGGATACCAAGAAACACAGAGAAAAACAATTACCACACAGAAGCTGTACCTTGCCATGGGTGGGTGTGAGGTCCATGAACACAGAGAAAGACAATCAAAACACAGTGTACTGGCTAGTTTTGTGTGTCAACTTGACACAGGCTGGATTTATCACAGAGAAGTGAGCTTCAGTTGGGGAAATGCCTCCATGAGACCCAGCTGTGGAGCATTTTCTCAGTGATCAAGGAGGTAGAGCCCCTTGTAGGTGGTGCCATCCCTGGGCTGGAAGTCTTGGGTTCTATAAGAGAGCAGGCTGAGCAAGACAGGGGAAGCAAGCCAGCAAGGAACATCTCTCCATAGCCTCTGCATCAGCTCCTGCTTCCTGACCTGCTTGAGTTCCAGTCCTGACTTCCTTAGTGATAAACAGCAATGTGGAAGTAAGCCAAATAAACCCTTTCCTCCCCAACTTGCTTTATGGTCATGATGTTTGTGCAGGAATAGAAACCCTGACTAGGACACACAGTTCTCCCCTTCCATGGGCCCAGTTACAGACACCATGTGCTCCTGCACACAGAGATAACAAAGCCAGATAACAGAGTTGCTCAGCCTTGCCAGCCACATCAAAACAAACTAGGTGTTCCTACAAACATACCAGGGGCCAGATAAGCCAGGTTATAGCAAGACTCAGCTACTGCCAATATTGTCTTGCCATTTCCAGAAGGAGAAGAGCCTTTCCAGCTCCCTCCAGGGGGGGCCTGAAGCATCCTTTAGTACCCCCCCATTCCCGCAGTTGCAACGTTAAGGCACGTTTGCCTGTTACACTTGACAGCAGCAGACACCATAGGCTCTCCAAGCCTCCTGATGCTTGCAAGCAAAAGTTCAAACAGACTTATAGACTTAGACTTTGATGAACAGAAACACAAACAGAAACCATGGTAAAATCTCAAGACCTCCAATTCATGACTCCAGTGTGTTCCCACAAGGAGTTGGTTTCCCGGTCAATGCAACAAATGTAAGATCCTGTGGAGCCTTAGCTTATTGTACACCCCCTGAGTGAATCACGTGGAGTCTGATTGATGTAAAAAGCACGAGGATTTTTAATGTTCCAGTGCACTGAGGCCATCCCAGATCCTAAGGAGAGGTGGAAACCCCATATAACTTGTTAAGTGAGCTTTTATACAATTTTCAGGGCAGCAGCCACTAGACACAATGTAATTGGCAAAACAGTACGACTTTTTAAACTGATTTGTCTTCAGGGAATGAGGTGGCAAAGGCTTCCCTTGTTTGAAGGTGGGCAAAGGTCCACCCTACAGAATGTGTCTCCACCCTCAGGTTAATTCTCATCCTGTGGTCTGAGGAATGTTAATTAGCCTCTTCCTTCTGGAGAGTTCCAACACCTTCCCAAAGTTCCTGAGCTTATCTCATTAAGCTCCATTGAAATTCCTGGCCTCCAGATGTTTTTCTGAGATGTCCCTGTTTACTCGGTTCTCACAGTACAAGAACATAAAAATCCTCAGTCATATTTACAACCAGGCTATAAATGCATGGAGTATGACCTGAGGTATAAGCCCATTAAGCATTCTCTGAGGGCAGCATGTATCCTAAAACAGTAGGGGTTACAGTGTGGTTTCAGAAGTTTGAATAGTACTTTATTTCCAATGCAGAATCCCTGTCTGGTAACCAACAGTTCTGGGTTAAGTCCAGAGTTCAGAACCAGCAGCCCAATTACTGTTCTTGCCAGCCACTATGAACTTGATGACAAGGTTGTTGTGTTGCTGCCTGGGTGTATCCAGATAGTGAGTGGGCTACTGGCTAGTCCAGTAAAACCTAAGCAACAAGCAAGCAGGATCAGGAGTGCTGCAGTCCCAGTTTCAGTGGATCAAGAGAGTATGGGGTGGCCTTCCATTGTTCTTGTGGCAGTTTGCCTGGAAGTCTCCTTTGCTGGAACCTCAACTGCTGGACCTTCTCTTGTGGATAGCCCTGGTACTGTTTGTATGTTGATGCTAATTCCACTTTCCCAAGAATTGCTCCCTGGGAGGAGAAGTGAATCACATACTCAGGATTTCACATGACCCTTCTAATGAATAAAGATTTCAAGGAAACCAATTACTAGGCAAGTAGGCTGGACTTCTGGGTTGGAAACAAGGTACTATGAGGCAGGAGTAGGAAAGTGGATGGGAAGGACAATGGAGCAAAAATGTAGGTAGCAGAGACCTCTGGAGGATTAACTTAGAATGACTTACTATTAGGATGCTAGTTACTGTGCCCAGGATTGTGTTGCCTTTTAATTCTAAACTAATATTGTGTGGTGTTTTTGCTTATCACAGTGACTTGACTGAGTTTCAGAGAAGTACAATAGCAAGGCGCCCCAGACAGACACAGGAATTTGGAAGTGTGGGGCTGGCATGACAGTTACCCACCATGGGAACTTAGTGAGCTAGTTGTAAAGATTTTGGAGCTCTGGGTCAAAGAGTCTCTATGAGATAAAAACAAGGTTGGCCAGTGCCTTGCCAGAGATAGTGTGAATTGCATTTTTTAATATTTCACAATACACCTTCTGTCTCCTGGCAGGCTTAATGTGGGAGTGTTGTATCCCTGTCCTGATCCACATCATCCACCTTAACAGCTCTAGGTGTGGTCAGGATCACGGTGTGAGGTCCTTTCCAGGGAGGTTCCAGAGTCTTGTGGTTATGTCTCTTAGTCCAGACATTGTTACCTGGTCCAAAGCAGTGGGTTTTAGGGAAGGAGCAGATTCATAAACCTGATGATGGTAGGTCAGAGTTGCTACTGAACTTGATGGAGGACTTCCAAGGATTTTAAAAATTTATGGTGGTCATATTCAGCTGAGATGACAGACTAGAGTCTTGACAGCATGACATCCTCCCACAGACGATCTCAAAAAAGAGGGGGAACCTAAAGTATAGAAGGTGTTTCCAGCCCTATGGAAGACATAAGGTAGGAGAGATGTCCAGTCCCTGCCAGTTTCAGAGGTTAATGTGGTCAGGGCTTCTCTCAGAGTCTCATTTATCCTCTACATTTACCCTGAACTCTGAGGCTTATATGTAAAATGTAATTTTGCATTTGGTACCTGTGCTACAGATTGAGTTACCAGAGAGATGAGTTCTGTTCCTTTGTCAGACCCAAGCAGGGTAGGCAAACCATGCCTGGGTGTGATGTCTTCCAGAAGCTTCTTTGCTACTATGTTTGTACTCTCCTTCTTTATAGGGTAAGCTTCTATTCATTCTGTAAATATGTCTATAAAAACTAGCAAATATTCATATTTAGATGTTCCTGGCTTTATTTCTATATAAACTTTTTCACAATTAGTCCCTGGCCATTGATGCCTAATATCTGGTTCCTGTAGCAGCTTCTTGACTAGGGCCTGAGAAGTTCATAGCCTTACAGGTAGCACAGTCTGAGATTACCTGATCAACTGTCCTAAGTCAAATATTTTGTATCTTTCCCCTCAAAGCAATTTCCTCAGTTTTTGGTGACCAAGATTGAATCTGATGGATAAGTTGCTTAGCAAACTCCTTAGGTAGGATGGTGCACCCCTGAGACGCCAGTAACCATCTATTTCCTCTGTAAATTCCTTTGTTTGATGTTATTTGTCTTCATCAGGGATAGCTAGAGGTGTGGGGGGCCAGGAGTGGTGGTGGTGCAGGCAGCAAAGCTACCAGGATGTTGGCAGTGGAGGCTTGGGCAGCCTTCCTTCTGGCTTTACGGCTATCCTTTTTCCCTTGGGCTAATTCTGATGCGGAGGGCAATAAATTATGGCCATTTTGAGAGGAAACCACAATGCCTCCAATAAAGCAAACATTTCTTCCTTACTTTTGATTTTTTTTCCTTTTGTGGTTAATAATCCCTTTTCTGGTATATGGGCCCGTGCACATGAGCCATAGTGAAGGCATGCCAGCTGTAGCTATGGCTCAGTTTGCCAATTTTAAAGCCCGGGTTAGAGTCTTTAGTTCAGCTTTCTGGGATGAAGTTGCCCAAATAAGGGAGTCTAAGTTCCATTCTGGATGAAGCTGCTCCCCTCTGTGAAGTAGATAGGTTCTACATCTGGCAGGATATTTCAGTCAAATCAGGCACGATATTCTGAATGTGCTTCAGAACTATGGAGCAATCATGCTGCCACATCTGCGAACCTGTCTGGTGGAAGAGTGGCTGTTTTGGTGGCAGATGATGGGTTATATCTTATGTAAGAGAAATTCAAAAGTAGAACCCAAAAGTGCACCAGTCTGGCATTGGACAGCCACCAGCTGGGTGGACTCTTGTGAGTTCTCTCAATAGCATGGTGGGTGGTAATAACAAATTCTTGCCCCATTGTTATTTTGTCTGCATTGTTGATTAGCAGGACAGTGGCAGCTATGATCCGGAGGCAGGCTGGCCATCTTTGGGCCACTGGGTCCAGCTTCTTAGATAGATAAACCACAGACCTTTTCCAAGGTCTCAAAGTTTGGGTAGCCATTCCCTTTGTTCTTTCTCTGATCCACATAGAGTTGGAAAGGTTTGTGAATGTTCAGGAAGGCTAAGGCCCATGCCTCCAATAAAGCTCTGCCTAGAGTCTTAAAAACCATGTGCATCTCAGGAGACTATTCTCTTGGCCCCTGGTGGCCTCATGTAACCATTTGGCTATCTCAATGAACACTAGCACCCAAAGTCTATAAAACCTAGCAGATCCTAGAAATTCCCATATTTACCTTTGGGTTGATGGAACTGGGATGCTAAAGATGGTTTGCTTCAGGGGAATCTGAGAGCATGTGTTGGCCTGCCCCCTTGAATATGTACCCCAGATAGGTGACCTCAAGTTGACAAGCTTGGCCTTCTTAGCAGATACTCTGTAACCAAACTGACTAAGCTCCTGTTGTAGGTCTCATGTGGCCTTGTGGCATGTCCCAAGTTAGGGGACTGAAATACATACGGGAGCAAAGTTGTTTGTGGGTGGACTCATCAATAGTCACCCAAGTCCTCATGAGTGAGGACTTGAGTGAGTCTTGAGTGAGTTCTTAAATCCTTGAAGCAGACATGTCCAAGTCAGTTGTCTCTTTAGGCCTCTCTCCAAGTCTTGCCATTCAAAGGCAAATAGAAGCTGGCTTTTGGGTACCATAGGCAGGCCACAAAGCTGTTCAGTGGCTGAAGCTCTCAGTGGATGTCAAGGGTAGCTTAGTTAACAAAAGCCATGTTCACAGCTGACTGATACTTTCTGGCTTCTGGGTCAAAGGAGTGTAGGTCACATAGGCTGCTAAAAGTCTTTCTAGATGTTCCCTGGGGCTATTATTCTTTCCTTGCATCACCTGGTTCACCTTAGATAAATTTGTGCACTGCCTTGTGGCCTCTTGGAGCTACCCCCATCAGAATCTGGCAATAGACCCAGAGCCTCTCCTTATCTTCACCAGCGTTAAAATACCTTTCGAGTTGAATCTAAGAAAAGGCTGCATAGAAGTCAGCCTGGATTCGGGTGGGCAGTCCATTTGCTCCAAGATCCAATTTCTGAGCAGCTTCCATAATCCTCTCTATTTCCTCTGTCATGAAAAATATCTGGAGTAGTTTCTGATAGTCATTCCAGGTGAGCTAGTAAGTGAGCATAATTGAATCTAGGCCTGTGAAAACAGATGGTCTCTCTAAAAATGTGGAGTTCTGCAACTTCCAATTATAAGGATTCTTACTGGCTAATGACACATATGTCTCTTGAGCATCTGGGGATTCCTTAGTCCAGAGGAGTAATGACTTAGTAGAGTCAGCCCTTTGGGTAGTGTGGCCCAGAGTTCACTTGTGGTGAACTGCAAGTGAAGTCAGAAGAGTCAGGGGAAGTCAGGGTCTGTTCCTCCCTCTGCCTGTCCTGGCTGGTTAGGGGCAGTGGCTGCTGGTGCAGGAACAAAAGGAGAGGTACAAAGATCCTCTTCAGGAGCAGAAAGGGGGTCAAGGCTGACCCCTCCTCTAGAGGAAGAAGGATGGGGAGCGGGGAAGCACATAACACTTGGTCTAGGTGACCCCAGGCCTCATAAACAAAATCTTTGCCCTGTAAATGATGAGAAAATGGAAAGTGTCCTCCACAGGCCATGTAATTTATAGGTGGGCCATTCATTCCTTAAAAAGATGGTTAGTTTGCTGGAACAAATTACCATCCCCTAGTCTTCTGTGACTCTGTAGGAATCCTTAAAATGTGTATGGACCACACCCAGTGGGGTGCTTTGTGCCTGTCCCATCCTAGGAATCATAGAAACAATTGTAAGAAAAGACAGAAAGTGCAAGCAAAATATACACAGATACAGAAGAACATCCCTGGTGGGGCGGGGGGGGGGGGGGGGCAGGGAAAAAACTTAAAGGCTGTCTCAGACTGCCTTCCTCCCTGTGCATAGGAAGTTCAGCATCCAGATGAGAACTAGCAAGTTCTCCAGCTTCTGGTAGGGGGTCAGGAGCATCCTCTGTTTCACCTGGCTGAGTGACAAAATGGGCATCTGCTTTGTTCCTGTTGGCCTCCAGATTAAACCTGAAGCAGAATTAAACTGTAACAGAAACACAGATATGGACAAGACAAAAGACAACCTGGCACCAAGACTTACCTATTGGAAAATCAATCTGCTATTTGGGCCAAGGGATCTCCAGCAAATCCTAGGCCAAGTCTCAAAATGTAAGGATCCATGATTCTTAGAAGAATGATATCCCAGACTCAAGTAGTATGTAAAAGCAAAGAGTGTTTTATTCTGCAGAAGTCCAGCCTGATGGAGTCTTCCATTACCAAGATAAAGAAAGAATCAAGTGGGAATCACAGGCTCAATTTAAAGCACATTGGAATTCCTGGGTAGATGAACTTTATCTTACTCTATCTCTAGGCATTCCAGAACCATTATGGAAAGTCAAGGCTGGAGCCTGGGGCTTTTTCTATCAGTAATTGACTTGCCCAGGCTTGCTTGGACTGACCAGTCTTAGGCCTAGTCTCCTTAACTATCAATTTGAAGTCTATCATGGAATCAGCCTAATGATCTCAATCTCAGAAAACAAATATATCTGAATTATAGTTATGTAGAGTAAATAAAAGCTCTCTGTAGCATTAGGTTACACATTCTTAGGTAACAAACCTCTGTAAACCAGGATTTACAAAGAATAATCTTTATACAGAACCTAGTGCATGAGTTAGCTTTGTTAATAAGGTTTGAAAGGTTTTGTGTGTGTGTTTGTGTGTATGAACGTGTGTTATATGAATTTGTCCATGTATGTGTGTAAGCATGCACCTGCTCATGCTTGTGTGCATGGAGGCTTAATGCTTTTGAGATCCTGCTTGGGTTCTAATAACAAAGACATAGAGACATCTGTGTGATAGAAGTCTGTTGACCTGTTTGCTGGGGCAGACTCTAAGCTAGCACATCTGATTTAACCTGCCACTGATTCTCTCCAAGTGCCTCTCACTAGCCATAGCCCCTTAACCCGCTGTCTTTCTGCTTCTTTCTAGTCCTGTCCCTTTTCCCAGTTTTTCTGCACCAGTTCCAGCTGCTAGCTCTTTTATTATGCAAAAAGCTACACTCCTTATTCATCCAGTATAAAACACTCAGCAGCAGGACAAAGTGCGGTCCATATCTCTCTGTTGCCTTTTGGCATAGAAGGCTATGTGACCTCTCTGCATGGCAACTTGCATTTTTTGTTTTGGACATTTGAGGAAGAGACAAACATTTACATAACCTGCTAGCCTGGTATCCCAAGCAAATTGATTAACAACTGAGAAAGAGGAACACACTTTCATGGCAAGTTGATACAATGTGTGAGTTCAGTGTTAAGTGTCTCCCTCTATCAGTCTCTACTGTATGTCTCTTTTAAAACT
Source organism: Montemys delectorum (assembly GCA_019843815.1). Classification (NCBI taxonomy): domain Eukaryota; kingdom Metazoa; phylum Chordata; class Mammalia; order Rodentia; family Muridae; genus Montemys; species Montemys delectorum. The sequence continues at coordinate 20,128 of JADRCD010200985.1, forward strand.
TTTTAATATAATATTTTATTTATTTACATTTCAAATGTTATCCCCTTTCCCAGTTTCTCCTCTGCAAACCCCCTATCCATCTCCCCTTACCCTGCTTCTATGAGAGGGTGCTCCCCCATCCACCCACCTACTCTTGCCTCACCAACCTTGCATTCCTCTAAACTGGTGCATCAAGCCTTCATGGGACCAAGGACCTCTCCTCCCATTGATGCCAGATAAGGTCCCTTCAGTCCTTTCCCTAACTCCTTATTGGGGTCCCTGTGCTCAGTCCTTTGGCTGACTACAAACATCCACATCTGTATTGGTTAGACTCTGGCAGAGCCTCTCAGGACACAGCTATATCAGGCTCCTGTCAGCAAGCACTTCTTGGCATCAGCAATAGTGTCTGGGTTTGGTGTCTGCATGTGGGATGGATCCCTAGGCAGGGCAGTCTCTGGATGGCCTATCCTTCAGTCTGTGCTCCACTCTTTGTCCCTTTATTTCCTTTAGACAGGAGCAATTCTGAGTTAAAATTTTGGAGATGGGTGGGTGGTCCCACTCCTCAACCAGGAGCCCATGCTTTACCTCTGGATATGGTCTCTCCAGCTTCTCCTTCCCTAATGCCATCCCATATGGGGTCCTGGGAAGCTCTTACTTTCCGGACATCTGGGACATTCTGGTTGCTACCACCTCTGTTCAATTTCATGACCATTTGTACATCTCTTCTGTCTCCTCCCATACCTGATTCTGCCCCTCTTTTTCCCCTCCACCTCTTCTCTTCCTCCCAAGTTCGTCCCACCCTTTACTTCCCTTGATTATTTTGTTCCCCCTTCTAAGTAGGGCTGAAACATACACTCTTTGTTCTTCCTTCCTCTTTAGCTTCATGTGGTCCATGAGTTGGGTTGTCAGTATTCCACACTCTTTGCCTACTATCCACTTATCAGTGAGTACATACCATGTGTGTGCTTTTTTGACTGAGTTACCTTACTCAGGATGATATTTTCTAGATCCATCCATTTGCCTGTGAATCTCATGAAATCATTGTTTTAAATAGCTGAGTAGAATTCCCTTGATCCATTCTTATAACCCTGATCAAAGCTTAAGTCCAAGAGGATCAAGGACCTCCACAAAAAAACAGATACACTGAATCTAATAGAAGAGAAAGTGGGGAAAAGCACATGGATACAGGGACAAAAATTATCAACAGAACACCTGGCTTCTGCTCTAAGATCAAGAATCAATAAATGGGACCTCATAAAATTGCAAAACTTTTGTAAGCAAAAGATACTGTCAATCGGACAAAATAGCAACTAACAGATTGGGAAAAGATGTTTACCAATTCTATATCTAATAGAGGGCTAATATCCAATATATATAAAGAACTCAAGAAGATAGATTCCAGAGAGACAAATAGCCCTATTAAAAATGGGGTAAAGAACTAAACAATGAATTCTCAACTGAGGAATACAGAATGGCTGAGAAGCACCTAAAGAAATGTTCAGCATCCTTAGTCATCAGGGAAATGCAAGTCAAAACAAGCCTGAGATTCCACCTCACCCTAGTCAGAATGGCTAAGATGAAAAATCTCAGGTGACAACAGATGCTGGCTAGGATGTGGAGAAAGAAGAACACAGTATGTCTTAAGATAGGAATTCACTGATTTGTCTAGACTGAAAAGCCAGTGAGTTCCTGAAGTCTATTTGTTCAAATGCCCTCAGTGCTGTGGTTCTAGACATATGTGACTGTGCCTGCCTGGGCAAGAAAGGTGGGGTTCCAAACTCAGGTCCTCATGCTTGATCAGAAAGTATTTAAACTCTAAGCAATCTCTCAGGTCCCAGTTTTATGACTGTCAATGCAGGCACAGTTGCTTACTTATGTGTTAACTACAACTATGTTCACGCCATAGAACTGAGCTGAATATTTACATTAAAGAGATGATTCATATTGCAAAGATGAAAACATTTACTATTTTGCACCAGGTTGTTCTTTTATTTTGGGGAGCTTAGTATTTTTTCTTTTTATAATTAATATGAAGGAATTTTATCTAATTATAACCAAGCTTCTTTTTTAAAAAAAATTTTATTAGATATTTTCTTTATTTACATTTCAAATGATATCCCCTTTCTTGGTTCCCCTCCGAAAAATACCCCTATTCCCTTCCCCCTCCCTGCTCACCAATCCACCCTCTCCTGCTTCTTGGCCCTGACATTCACCTACACTGGGGCAAGCTTCTTCTTAAAAAGAAAAGAAGTAAGGCAAATACTTACCAGGCATCAAATACTGCACTAGTCTCCTAAACAACAGATGTCATTCTGGGTGGAAATTAGATCAAATAAACTAGGAAAGGATTCAGAAATTAGCCACATTTGCCAGACAAATCTATTACTTATCAAGGATTGCAGCTAATCAGAAAACAACTGTGATTTTAGTAATGATGAAATAATATTTATATGAAAAATGAATCTAGATTCTTGAATGGTACTAAATACAGAAATTTACTCAACAGGAATTGAGTTTATTGGTGTTGAAAATATCTCAAATGGTTGAGAAGCACTTAAAAATGCTCACAATCCTTAGTCATCAGGAAATACAAATCAAAAGACCCTAAGATCCCACCTTACACCAATCAGAATGGCTAAGATAAAAAACTCAGGTGACAAGATATGTTGGCAAGGATATAGAGAAAGAGGAACACTCCTCAATTGCTGGTGTGATTGAAAACTGATGCAGCCACTCTGCAAGTTCCTCAAAAAATTGGAAATAGTTCTATCTGAAGACCCAGCTATCCCACTTTTATGTATATACCCAAAAGATATTCCACCATACTACAAGGACACATGTTCCACTATGTTCATAGCAACCTTATTTGTAATAGCTAGAAACTGGAGATAACCCAGATGGCCCCCAACCAAAGAATTGATACAGACAATGTGGTTTATTTACACAATGGAAT
>JADRCD010200987.1:0-14218 GCA_019843815.1 Montemys delectorum
GACTATATGCATTTAGTGTCACATACTAAAGTAAAAAGACTACATGCATTTTTACAAAAGCACATCACTACAATTCTTATTATTAACATGTGTGTAGTGTACAGATCATGGGGTTCCCTGTGATAGTCTCACACTTCCATTCTTTAGGTAACAAGAGCATGCATCCATTTTTCTTCTTCACAGGACTCACCACCCTCTACTCTGCCCTAAAACTCCTTTTCAATTTCTTTAAGAAATTAACAAATGGGGATTAGATAGATGAGTCACCAGCTAAGACCAGTTATTGCTTTTTCAGAGGACCAGAGTTTGGCTCCCAGCACCCACGTGGTGGCTTACAGCCATCTATAACCCTGGTTCAAGGTGATTTGATGCCCTCTTCTGACCTCTAAGTGACTAGGCGCACATATACATAAAAGCAAGAAAACACTCATACATTTAAAATTTAAAAAAAAAAAAAACTTTTAAAAATGTAATACAAAATTACAACTGTTTATAACCTTTAAAGACATTTTACAAGGAGATTGCTCGGTCAAGGCTTATACAAATCAGAGACTAGAAACTTAAGATGGGCTTATCTTCCTGATCAGAATGATCTACAAGATGGCATATCAAGCTTGTATCCTTTTTATAAGTAAATCTATAATAATAAATGGAACATACCTCAATATTAAATAAATATTTCATGAGTGAATAAATTCTATTTTAATTTTTAAATTTAATCAGTATGCACATTCCATGCTAAAATATTAATGTGCGTTCTGCCCTTCATATGTTGTACTTTAAAAATAAGAATTGTTACATTTTTAATTTCAATCCACAAATTATACTATTTTCCTAAAGGCAATTTGAATCTCAAACAAAATAACTTCATATGAATATTTTAAAATGGCATGAAAGACTGACATCAATCCAAGGAAGTAAATCTTTAAGTGTCTGCTATTTTCAAGGCACTAGGTGATATATTGAGGTCAGAGAAAAGAATACGTCAGGATGTCCAACAAACATAAAATCTCGCAGGAGAGGAGCAACATATGCAAATGTGACTATGACAATAGGAAAGTTTAAGATCTAAGCTAGACGTGGAAGAGGCTCATGATACTTCTTTGTGACATCATGGAAATTTTGCTTGTGTATAGCAGACCCTGGACACATGTTCAGACCTTAAAGAAGGATCTGCTCTGAGCCTATGGAAAGGAGACCAAAGCCTGGGATTTCCCTGTATGATTTGTGTCTGTTAAAGGATAGAGCATGTGAAAGGTCAGTGTAGATGGTAAAACGCTCCCTGAAAATGGAATAATGGGTACGATCTCTTCTGTAGGCAGAGAGAACCCCCTAAAGTCGCTTGAGAAATGAAATCTGAGAGCACACTATGAAGATAAATATGAGGAAATAAAGGTTTGGGAGGCAGGGAGATGAGCTGGAAGGTTGTGGCAACACTCCAGGTGAGAGGTAATGATGGCCCAAACTAGGGCAGTGGCGATGGGAATAGGAAGTATGAAATGAATCTAATAGACACAAAGATGAATAGTACCTCGTAGGTAGGAATTAGCTGTTGGGTGAGAAACACCAGCCAAAACAATTAAGCTAACCATGTTCCTTTTCAGCAAGAGAAAAGAGCATGCTATATCAAGTCCCTCGCTCAATAAAGAAAAAGGGAGGGTGTTTTTAAAAGGCCATCCTTCAGAAACTATGTCAAAGAAAGCAGTGTGTAAGATGAAGGCCAACAGCAGCCGCACGCAGGTGTAACATCAGCACTTAAACTCAGAGGTAGGATTGTGAATTTGGAGCTAGCCTGAGCTACATGGGAGACCCTGTTTCACAAAGCAGGACAGACATAGCCACATAAATCTTCTAAAAACAAGACAGAGGATCAAAACCAACATGTTCTGTAAAGCTATGACTTGATATAATTTACCCAGAGACAGTCACCATTGTCTTCCCTTGGGGCTTGGAAAAAAGCCAACTATGGCCATATGAGACTCTTGTCACCATCAACTATGAGGCTGTAGCAAAAAAAGAAAGAAAGAAAAAAAATCTCCCAAAAATACAGGTCCAGATATCACTTCTTGCTTGAGACTCTCCAGGGAGTTTTCATTGCTCTTGGGGTATTCACATTATTCACCTGCATGTATGATGCCTTGTCCTTTAGCCTTCGCACTTCTTGTTGCATTCAAACCACAGCAACCTGCATCACTATCCTTTTTCTCCATCAGCCTCCCATGGCATTGTAACCCCCCCTTCCCCTGTGTACTGATTCATACCTGTCCCTTCTCCAGGCTCTCTTAAGTTTAGGACCCATTCTGACCTCCTAAGGTTAGTTCTTCCTGGCTTGCAGACTTTGATCTCCCTGCATCGCTTATTTGTTTATAATTGTACATCTCACCACTGAAGATGTAGCTGCTTAATCACAGCTTCACATCTATTACCCAGAAGAGAATGTACTACATAGCAGAAGATCAATATGTATTTATTGAATAAATAGAGTAATGGTTAATTAAATCATTCTGGGGCTCATTTTACTCATCTTTAAAATTGCGTTATTGAACTTTGATATTTCTTTTAGCCGAACAATTCCTATTAGTAAACTTTGTCAGTAGAAAAAGATAGAATGCAGCATCCCAAGTCTGAATCAGTAGCCATTATACAAGGTAAAAAGTGATTGTTAGATATAAATATAAAATTTAATTGTGATCCAATGATTCAGATAACTAATAACAGTCAGAGATGTTTCTTTATACCCCAAGTGCAACTCTGCAGACATTCTTCTATCTGTCCACTTCACTGAAACACTGAGATATGAAGAAGGAGAGACTAAGAAAAGCAAGCATAAAAACTGAGATGCAAACTTTCCAAAAAATTGTCTGATTCCAGTCAAATTTCCTCCTCCTTAGATTTTTTTAGGACAAAAGTACATTTCATATATTTTATAGAAATGGATTCATAAATCACATTTCACAGCACCAAATTTACCAATGCTAACAAATAACATCCCAAGGTGTTCCACTTAGTGCCAACTCTTCCTCAATAGTTCTCCACGTGAAACGAGTGCTTTCACATACATATTTTATACAGTGTTCTTAGGACCATGAGAAAGATAGTGTAAACAGTAACTTTCATCAAATGCTTAAAGTATGTGTGTTTTTAGGCACTGATACTTTATTTTAACTATACAGATGTATTTAATCCTCTTAGGTAGTCCACGATGTTATCAGTATGGCCATTTTACAGAAGCAGAAACCAAAGCACATGTTGACAGAGACCTGCCACTTGGAGCCAGAGCTTGAGAATTAGACCAGCTGGCTATACCATCCCTTATATGAAGGCATCTAGATGCAAAATAGCCAAAGAGTTGGAATAATGATCTTATTCTGTGATTGAAAATGAAGAATAACTAAAAACCTACTGTTCTTATGAGCCTAAAGAATTAGTTAATTGATCAATTTGCTAGTATTATTAAGAACATATTTAACTATCTATGTTTTAATTTGATATCAAAAATCCTCTCATTTCAGTAGCTTTTGAGTTAGGTGACCTAAATAAACAATTTTTTTATTAGATATTTTCTTTATTTACATGTAAATTTCTCCTTTCCCAGTTTCCCCTCCAAAAAACAAACAAACAGACAAAAATAACAAGAACAAACCACTGTTGCCTCCCCCTCCCCATGCCTGCCACCCCACCCTCTCCCACTTATTGGCCCTGGCATTCCCCTACACAGGAGCATAGAACCTTCACAGGGCTGAGGGCCTCTCTTCCCATTGATGATTGAATTTGCAATCCTCTACTATACTCATGCTGCCAGAACAATCAGTCCCACCATGTGTACTCTTTGGTTGGTGGTTGAGTCCCTGGGAGCTCTGAGGGTACTAGTTAGTTCATACTGTTGTTCATCCTAAGGGGCTGCAAACCCTTCAGCTCCATAGGTCCTTTCTCTAACTCCTTCACTGGGGACCATGTACTCAGTTCAATGGATGGCTGTGAGCCTCTATATCTGTATTAGTCAGATATTGTCAGAGCCTCTCAGGACATAGCTACATTAGGCTGGCTTTTCCTTCCTTCAGTCTCTGCTCCATAGTTAATCTCTGCAGCTCCTTCCATGGGTATTTGGTCCCCTCTTTTAAGAAGGAATGAAATGTCCACCTTTTAGTCTTCCTTCTTCTTGAATTTCTTGTGGTTTGTGGGTTGTTCTTCCTGTATTCCAAGCTTCTGGGCTAATAACCACTTATCAGAGAGTGCATACCATGTGTGTTCTTTTGTGACTGGGTTACCTCATCCAGGATGATATTCTCCAGATCCATCCATTTCCCTAAGAATTTCATAAATTCATTGTTTTTAATAGCTGAGTAGTACTCCATTGTATAGATGTACTACATTTTCTGTATCCATTCCTCTGTTGAGGGATTTCTGGGTTGTTTCCAGTTTCTGGCTATTATAAATAAGGCTGCTATGAACATGGTGGAGCATGTGTCCTTATTACATGTTGGAGCATCTTTTGGGTATATGCCCAGGAGTGGTATTGCTGGGTCCTCTGGTAGAACTATGTCCAATTTCCAGAGGAACCGCCACACTGATTTCCAGAGTGGTTGTACCAGCTTGCAGTCCCACCAGCAATGAAATAGTGTTCCTCTTTCTCCACAACCTCACCAGCATCTGCTGTCACCTGAGTCTTTTATCCTAGCCAATCTGACTGGTGTGAGGTGGAATCTCAGGGTTGTTTTGATTTGCATTTCCCTGATGACTAAGGATGTTGAATATTTCTTTAGGTACTTCTCAGCCATTCGGTATTCCTCAGTTAAGAATTCTTTGTTTAGCTCTGTACCCCATTTTTTAATAGGGTTATTTGGTTCTCTAGAATCTAACTTCTTGAGTTCTTTGTATACGTTGGATATTAGCCCTCTATCAGATATAGGGTTGGTAAAGATCTTTTCCTAATTAAACAAACAATTTTTAATACCTTATTTCTTTACCTTTACTTAAGATTTTCTTTTGAGCTTCACTCGTGTGAAAATAATGCTCATTTGCTTGTTTGTTTGCTTGCTTGCTTGTTTGTTATTAAACAGTTTCTTATTCCAGAAAAATGTCTTCTATATTTTCCTGGGGAAAAAAATGAAAGAATATAAAGCAATTAAAAATGTATTCCCATATTAGGTGAGGGGGAAGGTTTACACTCATTTTTGTAAAAGAAAGGTAAAATTGATGCACTGATGAAGTATTGACAAGAAGAAGAACCTGCCTGCTTTGGTCACTAGCCTGTCCATCTATCCCAACAGGTACATTCACATGCAACTAAATCTTTATTGATTTATTAAACTGAGTTTACAAGTCAAAAAGAAAGAAGTTCTGAGGATGTAATTACAGGAATACAAATCAGGAGAGGTAACTTTGAAAGAATAGTAATTTCCCTTCTTGAAACTGACCATAAGTCCCTAAGAGGAGAACAGAAAAGCTTAAAACAATCCTCTCCGTTCAGAAGTGAGCATGAATCAACTGCGTAGTTTAGCTGAACTTTGCTTTTCTGAGTTATCCAAGGAGAAGATTTCTCACAGACTGAGTATTTTTGCTTATTTCTAATATATACTCAGTACCTAGAGACAGTGCTTTGACACCACATGTGCTCACTGGAAAACGACAATTTCCAAAATAAACAGGGAAAGGGAACTAAATAATCTTCCAGCAAAAGAGAGGGGGAAGAAGAAGAGAAAAATAAAGAGGGAAGGAAAGAAAGAGAGGAGGTAGAATGGTTTGGAGACTTTATGGTGATGATTTGGTTTTTAAAAGTCTCAACAATCCTTACTGACATCAAAAGCTTGATGATAAACTCAAAACTCGCTCATCAAGGAAAACACACGAGGCTGTGGCACATTTGGGCTTCATTGACTTGGTTATAAAAGCACTTAGTATTAATCGTATCCCTATTTGAGCATTAACTGGGCTGTGCAGCTACAGCAAAGGGCAAATGAGAGTATTTGCTTGTAAATTTCAACACTTCTAGTTACTAATTTTTATAGTAAACATATAGAATCCTGACTTAACCAAATAAGGCAATGCCATGTATGAGCATGCCAGTTTGGTTAACTAGGTAATATTATTAGCCTTACATTGCTCATTTTATCATTTATTTAGCAATTCACATTTCAAGTATTCTATTGTTCTCCATTTCCATAGGGATAAACTGTGTTTATATGTCAAGCTAGACACAGTTCTAAACTGTTAGAGTAGAATGACGAAAAACAACAGCAACAAAATCCCTTCCATCAGAGGCCTCTGTTGCCAATTTTAAAACTATGCATTCTCAGATTAGAAAAGAAGTGTAAAGTCCAGTTTAGTCATTTATCAACTATTTCAGGCAAAAAAAAAAAAATGAGAAACATCTACACAGGAATGGGCTTTAGAATTCCCTGAAATCATGAATGGAGGGATGCCCGAAAGTCCATGTTACTGGCAGATGATGACTACAAAAGGAGCCCTGGGAATAGAGTCGTTAATAGCTTATTATATGTAAAATCCTTCTGATTAATTTAGTATTCTTTGGCACATTTACCTGTTTTTCCAGAAATGTTTGTTCACATCTATGTGTCAGACTTGTAGTTTGTGCTGGCAATATAAAATATAACCTCAAATAGTTCATGGACTACTTGAGAAAACTTCATAGGAAATATGATATGTCTAGATTTCACTTGGTAATTATAAGCACAATATAATTCAGATGATACTCATCAACATCTAGAATCAGAATAAAGTTTTCTCATGTTCTTTCTTTGAGATAGAAAAATATATTGTTCTGAAAATAAGGTATTTGAATTGACTTTTAAAAAACTGTATACAAATGCTACTAGAAAACAGGAACGGTATCTATCAAAATTTTCATAGTAAAAAATAATTTGCTTGTCAATGTTTTCCTAAAAATTAAAAGGTATATTTGTAATGGCATCAAAAACATGAAACAATTAGTAAGTCAAGTAAAGTTAGAAATCATCATTAGCTAGTAAACTCATATATATTATAATTCTTGCATAAAGTGTAATAAGCCAGCAAAGAAAAGAACTATAGCTAATATGAACAATAAATATGAGGAAATTGTATTTGTTATTTATCAATAACCTTTAATTAGCAATTTCAAATTGAATGATAGGCCACTAATTATCTAGTAGCACACTACTTTATGAACAAAATAACTTGGTGTAGAAATATAAACAAGGAATTATAAAGGAACTGACACCAGGCCTCATATAAGTTTTAAAAGAAGATGTTTAATCTTAATGCAGTATGTGCTTCACAATGTTACTCATATCGGAGATGGTAATAAAATATAGTAAGGTGTTACACTTACCAGACACTCCTTTTGTTTTTTTTGTTTTTGTTTTTTGTTTGTTTGTTTGTTTGTTTTGTTTTGTTTTGTTTTTGGGGTTTTTTTTGTTTTTTTTGTTTTTTTTGTTGTTGTTGTTTTTTTTTTTGTTGTTGTTGTTGTTGGTTTTTTGAGACAGGGTTTTTCTGTGCAGCCCTGGCTGTCCTGGAACTCACTCTGTAGACCAGGCTGGCCTCGAACTCAGAAATCCGCCTGCCTCTGTCTCCCAAGTGCTGGGATTAAAGGCGTGCACCACCACCGCCCAGCTTTTTTTTTTTTCAGACATTCCTTAAACACTAATAACTAGTAGTCACTAATTGGTAATTGACAAGCCTAAATTGGCAAGCATCATGTAAATAAAGAAAAGAACATTGCCATAAGAAAAAAAAAATGTGGTTAATAGGGGATTAATAGAGGTAATAGGGTTAATAAGTGAGAATTTTGGTGGGATCAGGTGTTCATCATCAGGAAAATCACTGGCAGTTACACAGAGTAGGATGTTAGAAAAGTAACTGGAAGGCTGCTGAGAAAGTTGGAGTTCAGTGATCAGGGACAACTGTGCCTCCTCTTAGTAGTTTTTCAAAGGTTGGCAAATAAATGCAATATCTAGAGGGAAATGCAGATCAAAGGAAAGTCCATAAATATTTCTAAAATTTGACTGAATTATATGTGGCATGCTTCCCTGGAGATGAGATTGAACAAATAGTACTGGGAACACATGTAAAGTTGTTTATAGTGTCTTAACTTTAGAATAATGGTAAGCTATATAACACTCAGACTGTGTAAAGCTTTTTGCCTAGAGGAAAAGATAGTGATTCATCAAGTATCTCAAAGAATATACAGTTATAAGTGTAATGCATGTCGAGAGAGAGAGAGAGAGAGAGAGAGAGAGAGAGAGAGAGAGAGAGAGAGAGAGAGAGAGAGAGAGAGAGAGAGAGAGAGATGCAATACTAGGAGAGTTTAATGCCTCAGAAAATGGGCTCCCATAAAAAAAAAAAAGGAGAACTGGAGACTTGGGAAGTGTCATATTCAGTAAACTGCTTGCTTGACAGCCATGAGCATCTGTATTCAAGTCCCTAGCACCCACTTAAAAAGCTGGACACATAAGCTCACATCTGTAATTTCTGAGCTTTCAGGGCAAAGCAGATCTCTGAAGCTCATGGGCAATCCATTCAGCTGAATTAGCGGGCTCCTGCTTCAGTGAGAGATACTGATTCATAGTAAAGTAGAAGGCAGGTAGTAAAGTCATGAGATGTTAACCTCTGGCCTCTACATCCACACATGAGCATGCATGTGATCACACACACACACACACACACACACACACACACACACGACAGAATATGCAAGAACTGACTCCATCTAAAGGAGAAGAAATCAAGTGTATTCAAAAAATAGATACACAGGATTGTAGACCATAGTCCATGTGAAAGGAGAAGAAACTGGACTAGAAGGGTGGGCAGCAAGTGCTTTCCACTAAAAGCAATAAGATTATCATTTAAGTGCTTAGAAAAAGAAGAGGACTATCCATTCATTTATTTAAAATAATGATACAATATTCATAGGAATGTGGAAAATGAAGTGAGTTTAGGAATCAGAATAGTTACAAATGGATTCAAGTGATTGCACAGAGTATAGAAAATCATATATAGGGAAGAGTTGGCAAGTGGATGGCTTCATGAAAAAAATTCATAATCAAAAGAAGAAAGGTATTGGTGTGTGGAGTATGGGTAGTACATATTATCTTGACTCTTACAGAGTTGTTTATGACCTAGAAATGAATTGATCTAATACTATAGCACTAAAACCCTCTTTTAAAAAAAGAGCTGAATATCACTTATGTATTAGAAGTGCAGATCAGATTCCAAACATTGCTTATCTCAATTGTTTTTGACACTCTAAAAAGAAACAAGTCATTGTTGATGAATATCCATTGTGTCCTAGGGATTTGGGAACAAAGAGTGCATTCAAAAGCTATGTGAGGCTCATCCAAAAGAAATGACAAAATCCTCTCTACCCAATACAGCCTGTACAACTCTGGTGTAAACAGATGAAGGTTACATTTGGCTGAGAGGCCCATGGGGGTGACTCACCAACACAACTACAAGATTCAAATGCACACTCGTCTTCTCTTAACATACTGTGCTAGTAAACCAAAGCCATGCATCACATCAATTTCAATCTGACTTTAACCTTCTAGAACTAAGGAGCAGTAACAGCATGCGCTTGGGAAAGTCTGGGTACCTTCATTTATACAACAGCAAGCAATTTCACTACAAATTTGAGTTTTCTTGCTTCACTTGTCTGGGAAGAAAGGCTAAAACTAATTTAAGTTTTAGAACCTAAGAGTTTTACTTCAGGCATTACTATTGATTGTGATAACTGTGAAAGTATGCTTAGAAGAAGATATTTCTCATTAGTAAAACTTTACCTAATATACGAGGAAATGCATTGTGCTTTAGCTCTGTTTTCTTCCACTATTGCCAAGCAATGCATTCGAGAAAGAAACATGATGAAGTAGGTGAGCACCTTACTTAGCACTAGAAAAACATATTATGAATCCCATAGTAATCTCTTAAAAGATAGAACATTCTAGAAGATGTAAAAGATTTCTCCAGTCTTCCTCACAATTTTGCTCAGATCATGGAAAGTAACAACTATAAAAGTGCCCAGAGAGCTTGGCACTTGGTAGGTTTTCATTAAATTTTAACTGTAACCTACTAAGAGAATCTCCACTTATAGTGTTCACAGCTATATTTGCCTATGCACTAATCATAACAATCTCTTCCAATCAGCCATATCAATTTATCCCTCTTTTTTTATCCATATGGATGTTAATTAAATGTCTCATCACTCCATTACTCAATGTTTTCTATTTATCCTTACAGAATTTGAGATTTTTATGTGAACTGTACACTCTTCTCTGTATACCATTTCGTGTATTTTTCTGCTTGTGAAAACTACATGTGTGATCTGAAAGTTATGAAAGTGGGAATTTCACATTAATTATTTCTTTTTTATTGGCAAATTTTTATTTTTTTCTTTTTTATTAGATATTTTCTTTTATTTACATTTCAAATGATATCTCCTTTCCTGGTTTCACCTCTGGGGTAGGGGAACCTGTTCCCTCCCTGCTCCCCCTGCTCCCCAACCCACCCTCTCCTGCTTCCTGGCCATGGCATTACCATACACTGTGGCATAAACCTTCGCAGGACCAAGGGTCTCCCCTCCCATTGATGACCAACTAGGCCATCCTCTGCTTCATATGCAACTAGAGCCATGAATCCCACCATGTGTACTCTTTGGTTGGTGGTTTAGTCCCTGGGATCTCTGAGGGTACTAATTAGTTCATGTTGTTTGTCCTAAGGGGCTGCAAACCCTTCAGCTCCTTGGGTCCTTTCTCTAGCTCCTTCATTGGGGACCCTGTGCTCAGTCCAATGGGTGGCTGTGAGCCTCTACTTCTGTATTAGTAGGGTACTGTCAGAGCCTTTCAGGAGACAGCTATATCAGGCTTCTGTCAGCCAGCACTTGCTGGAATCCACAATAGTATCTGGGTTTGGTGACTGAATATGGGAAGGATTCCCAGGTGGAGCAGTCTCTGGATTGTCCTTCCTTCAGTCTCTGCTCCATAGTTAGTCTCTGCAACTCCTTCCATGGGTATTTTGTTCCCCCTTTTAAGAAGGAATGAAGTATCTACACTTTGGTCTTCCTTCTTGAGTTTCTTATGGTTTGTGGATTGTATTTTGTGTATTCCGATCTTCTGGGCTAATATCCACTTATCAGAGAGTGCATACCCTGTGTGTTCTTTTGTGATTAGGTTACCTCACTCAGGATGATATTCTCCAGATCCATCCATTTCCCTAAGAATTTCCTAAATTCATTGTTTTTAATAGCTGAGTAGTACTCCATTGTGTAGATGTACCACACTTTCTGTATCCATTCCTCTGTTGAGGGACATCTGGGTTGTTTCCAGTTTCTGGCTATTATAAATAAGGCTGCTATGCTTTCTCATGCAAAGAACTAATTAATATGAACATAGAGGAGGATGTGTCCAGAAGATGCTCCAACACGCAATAAGGACACATGCTCCACTATGCTTATATTAATTAGTTCTTTGCACGAAAAAGCAAAACAATGCAGAGACTTTTCTGGTGTCTTCATGCTGAATTGCTGTAACTTTAATAACTTCTGCACTGCAGAGATTACAAAACTGATGCATATTTTTAAATGTTAACTCAAAGTGTCAGACATTTGCTTACATTCGGCAAAATCTTAGGAACAAATTTGAGGTCTACACAGCAACGTGGGCTGGTAGACATATTTTCTGTCATTTACATTTTATGAATACTCTTACCCTCTAATCATTAATCTACATTATATTGTAGTCTTAGCTTTCTTGAAGTCTTGAAGTTAGAAATAAGAACTTGATGTTAATGTTAATTACAGGAACAAGTTGAAATGTATTTTAACAAAAGCATGAGATACTGAAAGTCAAATAATCCCTGAGAGGTTTTTCAGCTTCACTTAATACGCAGAAGAATCTAGATGAAATTTGGGGACTTAATAATCCATTTTATAGAGAAAGAAAAGAATCTTGCATCTCACACCATGAAAAATCTGATCTGATTAGGTTCTTTTTTTCTCTAGGAGACGTCTTGACCCTTGAGGTAAATGAAAAGTATTTCAAGAAACCATTTTGCCTTCTAGAGCCAAAATATGACTCCGCAAAGCACCATCTCTGTCAGTCTCATTTGTGCCTAACCCTACAGAAACTAAAAATCTTTATAGCCTTAATATGTTCAATTATGGATGTTTGTGCATTGTCTCTAACATCATCTGAACACCAATGTCTGTTTATACAAGGCTCTGCATTAAGAAGTGGAAACCCCTTTGTAGAAGTCACCTGAGCCACAGTTGCATCTTTGGAACCAGACGCTGTTTCCTTCTTCATTCACAGGCGACAACTAGCTCTTCACATTTTTAGAAACTCCTTTCTCTCCAGATCAGCTGTGGTGCTCAAACCAGCTGTTGTCCTTTTCACGAGTAAGAAAAAATATTGACTTGTTCACAAAAGACATCCTACTCAAAAGGTAGAGTGAGAAACTGATTGCTTAATGTTTATTTTATCAGGTAAATTGGGGCACCCAGGCCCAGCTGAATACCCTTATGTCCATTTATACCTTCTCCTGGCAGGTTCTTCAGTTAGTGAATTTCTTGCCAAAATCCACATCAGATATTTTGTTGTATAACTTAACTACCCAGAATAAATCTTTGACGCTAAGGTTGTCATAGGAGACTATGAAATAATATGAGTGGGAACATTTATATAAAGCATATTTCTTTCCGGAAGTTTGATCTCATTTTCAAGCTCAGTGCCTCTGACAGGAAGAAGGCAGCAGGAAGCAACTTATCAAATCAAAGGCTTGTAGATCATCTCTATTGAAAATGTCAAAATCCCACAAAATTATTTTGTAAAATGAATGATGTTCCACCTATGCCATGGAACTAACAGTGCCGTGCTTGCACATCTGACCTAAATAGTAGATCTGCCTGACTGCCCCAGATTGTTACAGAATTAAGGGCAAAAAATAGTGGATGATTCAACTAGGTGCCTGTAGCACAGTAAGGGGGAATACCTGTGGCTTAAGATAGGCACTATTGTGTGTTTACTGTTTTGCCTTTTGTTAAGACGTACCAGAGCATATTACAACAAGAGTCTCAGCTTGTCCTATAGGATTTTCATTAGCCTGCTCCCTGCCTTATGTTTATTTTGTCGAATAGAGATAGACTATTTCAATAAGGACTAACCAGAACTTTAGCTCTGGTTACATTATTACTCTACATGACCAACCTTTGATAGAGACACAGGATAACATTGATGAGAGACAGCATTCCCATGGCATTAGTCTGCTCTGAGAAAGCTCTTTCATGAAGTATGGATGCCTGTCAGAGGTTAAGTGTGAGTGGGGGAGGGGAGAGCATCCTCATAGAGGCAAGGGAAGGGGGAGGGAATGGGGGGAGCTGTGGAGGAGAAACTGGAAAGGAAGATAACATTTGAAATGTAAATAAAAAAATAATCAAGAAAAAAAAAAACAAAAGAAAAGGTAAGGAAGGGAAAGGAAGAGAAAGGAAAGGAGAGGAGAGGAGAGGAGAGGAGAGGAAAGGAAAGGAAAGGAAAGGAAAGGAAAGTCTCTTGCTCAAGCCTTGGCCCACCAATCTCTCATGTAATCTGACCACAGTTTTCAGGTTACTCACTCCTACCCTACTTCCAGAAAACTTTTGAGGATTTTTATTGGCTTCTCATATGGTTTCCTCTTCAGGGATACCAGTTGGAGCACAGAAACACGCTCCCTGTAAATACCAAGTATTTTCAGGTTGCAAGCTCTAACAAAGACCTCACTCTCAAAACCCACCCTACTGCACCCAAGTCTATGAGTCACTCTCACTCAGTCAATAAACAACAGGCTCTTTAAGCAGACACTGGAGGGAGCCAAACTGTTGGCTTGAAGGAAAATGGAGTGGCTAAACAGTGTACCCTCCCACCCCCACTTCTTTGTCCTTGCTTTCTTGTTGTTTTTGTGTTTGTGCTTCATTCATAGCTTCTCTCCCAACTCATCCCCCACCCCATATTCAACGGGGTTGACCCTGTTTATAGGAAACTTTATAGGAAAGTTTATGAGTTTACGAATACAAATTAAAAGCTCTTGATATTTCTTTATCCTCTTATCCTGTTGTTACCCATCTTAAGTGTATTGAGTATTTCAATTTTCATCCTATGGATAACCTATTGTAATAACTCTGCTTTAGCTATTCTTCTGAGTTTGCTGTGCTTCCTCAAGATTTCATTAATCACCACCAACAGTAAAAAAAAAA
>JADRCD010200988.1:0-11934 GCA_019843815.1 Montemys delectorum
CGAAGGTCCCGAGTTCAAATCCCAGCAAGCACATGGTGGCTCACAACTTCTTCTGGAGTGTCTGAAGACAGCTACAGTGTACTTACATATAATAATAAATAAATCTTAAAAAAAATTAAACTTTGAAAAAAAAAAGGGAAAGAAAAACAGGCCATTACCTGCTTGGGACTCTAGGGAGAGGTAGCGTTGGAACAGTAGCGAACTGTCAGCTGTTAGCTGAGGCGTCCCTTTCCTTCTGTTCCCAGGGTGGTTCTCAGGTCCTATTGTCCTCTGTTGTGCCACAGAGGGACGGTGAGAAGGCAGAGGCTGACATCATCACTGAACATGGGGGAGAGAAACAGGTCTTAGAAACTGTTCTCCAAACTGATGGAAATTAAAAGAGAAGGAAGTGTGTTGGGGCAGGTGGGAGGTTCAAAGAGGGATTTCAGAGCCCTTTCACTGTCTTATTAAAATATGTCCCACCCACCCCCACCCCCCCCCCCCCCCCCCCCCCCAACCCCGATCCATTTGGCCACGGGGATATGCCCAGGCATCTAGGCACGGTAGATAGAGCCAGAAATGCCAGATAAATCGATGCAGAAACTGGCTCCTGATCTAATTAACAAACACAGGAGGAGAGAATGCTGTAGACTGTGGAATCTCTCCCTTCCTCCTGCTGCCTCAATTGGAATCATGTGCTGAGCACGAAGGCCGTGTTGTTTCTGTGCTTCCTGAGGACAACCAAAGCAACAGAAAATAAGTCATGACCTAAAAAAAACGTTAAGCGATTTCTTTTCTGTCACACGGTGGCTTTCTAAGTCCCAAGGCCACTGTTCTGATCTGCCATTCGGGAAAGACAGCACCTGTGTTCACCCTGCTCTTTGCTGGCTGACCCACTCCAAGGGCTACCTCCTCCCATCTTAGCTCCTAAAATGAAAGAGGTAAGGAGTCTGCTGCATTCTTAGAAAAGCCAGCGTTGCCAACCTAACTTAGCATTGGACTTGTGTATAAAAAGGTGTGTTGGTTTTTTGTTTTTTGTCTTTGTTTTTGTGGACCTGGACTAGCAGTTTCAGATCACCTGAAAATTAAAGAAATTCTTTCTGCCTGACAGTGGTGGTACACGCCATTAATCCCAGCCCTTGGGAGGCAGAGGCAGGCGGATTTCTGAGTTCGAGGCCAGCCTGGTCTACAGGGTGAGTTCCAGGATAGCCAGGGCTCTACAGAGAAACCCTGTCTCGAAAAAAAAAAAAAATTCTTTCTTAGCATAGACTTACTCAGTCAGAAGTTGGAGGTGGAGCCCATCCATCTACGTTGTAACAATTTGTCCAAAGAAGTTCCGCTACAATAGGTTTGAAAATTACTGTTGTGGATGTTTTCTGTCCAACCAACACAGAGGTAAGGAACTAACTCTCCCTGACATCACCCCCATCCCTTTCGTCGGATGATGAATGGAGGTCAAGCCAAGGACCTGGCAAATGCTTCCCAGCCAACCGAGTGTCTGGGAAGCTGTTTTATGGCTCTGCCATGATGAGGTTTCTTATCATTTTCTTAATTGCTCCTGTCTGGCCTCCTTTTTTTTTTTTTTTTCTCGGCGGGGGTGGTGGTGGTGGGGGTGGTGGTGGTGGTGGTGGTGGTGGTGGTGGTGGTGGTGATGGTGGTGGTGGTTTGGGGATTGCCTGCTTTTATTAATTGTAACTTTGTTTTTACTGCTTTATCTGGTAGGGTTGTTTGCTTGTTTGTTTGTTTGTTCAGAATGGTAGAGAAATTGAGAAGTGGGTGCCAGCACGGGAAGGAGGGGTAGTGCTGGCCAAAGGAAGGGTCCAAGGTGAAGCTAAGCAGGGTGGACCGGCGCCCCGTGCGTGGGAGAAAGTCACTTTTATGTGTTATCAACGAAAATAATTTGGAAGGACTGAGGGAATTTAACGCAGTGCAAAGAAAGTAGGCGTGAAGGGAAAAAAAATTTGTCCTAAAATTGGGGGAACGGTGTGGGTTTTTTTTTTTCCCCCAGTTTCCTTTTCAAGACTTTTTCTCTGCTCCCTTTCGCTCCTCCCCCTCCTCCCCGCCTCCTCGGCTCCCCTCCCCTCCTCGAGCCGTAATGGGAGGCTCCTAGGCAGGAGAAGCAAAAGAAGGAATTGTTTGCAAGTTCAGTCATCCAAAAAAGCGGCTTCCATATGGAGGGATTGGGTGCGCTGGGCGCGGCGTCCCCTGCCTTGCCCGCCCGCTGCCGCCGCTGCCACCACGGCTCCGGCTTCCTGCAGTGGGGACCCTGAGCTGGCTCTCGCGGGTGTCAGCTCCGGCCGCACCCCCACACTCTCGCACCTCGTACCCGCCGCGGCCGCACAAGCCCTTCCTCCTCGGGCCGCAACTTCTGGGTCCTGGGCTCCTTTGTTGCTCCGGCTGCGGCCACTCTCCCGTGGTGTGTGTCCCCGTGTGTCACCGCGCCGTGCGTGCGTGTGTGTCTGTGTGCGCGGGGCCGGGTGGCCCTCTCCGATTCACCACGCGGGACCCGGGAGTCCCGGCCCCCTCTTCCCAGGCTCCGGCTGCAGGAGAGGTGAGTCACGTCGCTGAAGTTTGTTTTCTTTTCATAAAAAAAAAAAGTTGTGTTTATTTGTTGGTTTGGGGATAGGAGGCGTGTGGGAGGCGGCCGCCCGTCCTGGGATGCTGAGGGGCTCCCGCGAGCCGTGCTGCGGGGCGCGGGCTCCAAGCGCTGGGCTGGGGCTCCGACCGGGGCTCCGGGAGCTGGGCTAGGACCGGGGCAGGGGCTCCTAGTGCTTGACTGGGGTTCGAGCTGGAGGCTCACTTCGGGGCTCAGGGTGTTGTTCTGTTGGGGTTCAGGCCGGGTTTGGATCGCTGGGCTGGAGCTCCAGGAGCACTGGGCTGGGGCTCAGTCTGGGACTTGGAGCGCTGAGCTGGGCTCGGGCTTGCGCTCCGATCTCTGAGCTGGGCTCTTGCCGGGGATCCCAGCCAGCGCTCGGACTGGCTCTGACTAGAGTCAGGGCCTGACGCCGTACGAAGTTCCCGGGGCCGCCACTGCATGGGCTCCACCGCTCGGCCGAGGGCCGCCGCGCCTCCCTCTCTAGCCGGGTCTGGCTCGTTTAACTCCCGCGGTTCCCGGAAGCTGCTCCGGTGGTAGGAAGGTACAGACATCTTCCCAAACTCACCCCGAAGGGCTGACAGGGTGCCCCGGCTGCACAGCCAGGCGGTGAGGACAAGCCTACACACTCAACACCGAGTTGCTTCTTTAGGGGGGAGAAGTTATCACCGGCGTTTTAAAAGGGAAATCCTAAGTAAGGGGCCAAGGGAGACCAAAAGCTAAACAGCTCTTAAAGAATCCTCTTGGGCTGGACCGGTGGATGGGAGGCACTGAATTAATTGGCATCCAGAGGTGTCTGTGAGAGTAAAGTATCAGCAAGAGGGGTGTGTGTGTGTGTGTGTGTGTGTGTGTGTACGTGTGTGTGGTGTCCCACTGGGGATTTTGTTTCTGTTAACTATGAGAAGGTTGAGAAGTGACTTCATGGGTCAAGGGGGAGAGAAGGCTGTGGAAGGAAGGGAAAGGCAGGAAAAACCTCCTGCTGGGATTATGAAGGGTCTGTCAGTTTTCCTGGTGGAAAAGAACTGAGGAGTGGGAGACAGGCCGACCTGGAGGGCCTAAAGGAGACTTGGAGGTGGCTCTGTTGACTTTTGGAGATGGGGTGACCCATGCCCAGTCCCTTGAAACAAGAGTTGTCCTCTAGAGATGTGGCAGTTTTGTCTAAGAATACCCAAACCACATACCAGCAATCCCAAACAGGCAGGCACTTTTTGGGTGTGGTGAGGTGCGATGAGCTCCCTTATTCCTTCCCAGCAAGCTCCATTGCAATAAGTTTTTGAACTAGAGTTACCTCTTACAGGATTAAGTGGAAAGCCTGGTTCTGTTTCAGGCTCTGTGCCTGAAATGTCCTGGACCTGCACATTTGTCACCTAGCTCTTTGTTGTCCAGAATTTTAAAAGCACAGACCATTTAATGAATGTAGCACCAGGAATTCTGGAATATGTAAACACTTCTGATTTATTCTACCACTGGCTTCTAATTCTAAGCCAGAAGCCTAACACCATGATGTTTTCCTTCTTTCTTCCTCCCTCCCTCCCTCCTTCCCTTCCTCCCTCTCCCTTTCTTCCCTCCTTCCTTCCTTCCCTCCCTCCCTCTCTCCCTTTCCCTCCTCCCTCTCCCCTTCTTCCCTCCTTCCTTCCTTCCTTCCCTCCCTCCCTCCCTCCTTCCTTCCTTCTTCCTTCCTTCCTTCCTTCCTTCCTTCCTTCCTTCCTTCCTTCCTTCTTCCCTTCCTTCTTCTCTTTGCATCTTTTTGACTTGGCCAATAACTCAGCCTTCCTTTTCTCAAGAACAGTGTGGAAAGGATTAAAAAGGTCTTGGATCAACATGAAGGGCTTGGTTGTGCAGACATCTGGATGTCCTATTTTCTGGGCTTTCCTTAAAGTGACTCTGAGGCGAGAGGTTGGCCACTTGGAGGTGTGGAACAGGTTTCCCAGGAGCACTCTGAGGTCTTATAATTGGCCCTTCTTAATGGTCTAATAATTGAGACCCAGGAGGTTCCCATGGTAATCTTGAAGTACTCTGGGGTCACTGGGACAGAGTGGGGTGGAGACAGCTCTAGAGTTATGACTTCCCAGCTACATGGCTTTCCAGAGTGAATTTATGCAAAGAGGCAAAAATAAGTTACAGTCCCTGTGCCTATTGGCTGACACAGCCAGCTCCTGTGGGGACTCAGGATTTGTCCCTTCAGGATGAGGCTGCCTATACCTATGCAATCCGAGGACTCAGATCTCAGACACTGGCCCTTTAACTCACTTTTATGATATCTCAGAAACACAGCACTGCAAGAGACTTTCACTCAGGAGAAGAGGCCAAATTATGAGCACTTGGAAATGAACATTGACAGAGTCCAGGATAGGCAAGTTCTTTGACCACACAGCTGGGGAGGAAAAATCTAGGGGACAGTCTTAAGGGAACCCTGCTTAGCTGCTGGGTTGTCCAATTCATGATAAAGACTGTAATTTATGTCCCTTTCCATCCTCCAAATGGGTCCAAAGGTTTCATTGTCTTTGAAGTGTTTTTTCAGTGGCATGAGATCTCTGCTCTCTTCCAGGCCTCTCTGTGGTTTCCATGGCCTGCCGGTGAATAGGAGATTTTATTCATGAAGTAATTCTGTTCACTTCCCCACAGGCTCCTGGGGTTTAAGAAAAGAGGGCAAAAAGTAAGTTTGAGGACCATAGTGTTCCAAGGGCCCTGGGGGGTCTGGGTTCAAATTTCAATAGTCACTGATATGCTTAATGACTTAGGGGCTTAATCTTTGTGTCTTTCCAACAATAGCTGAAGATCCAATTGCACTTGGTAATTACTGTCTCATACTTTCTGGTCTCTGAATAAGAAAGAGCTAACCAGGTTTCAGAAGATGTTATTATATATTGGGAGTGTGCATTCTTACCTCTACTCTCTAAGCTCCCTTATTTGGGGGGGGGGGGGGGGAGATGGAAATGGGAGAAAAAAAGGGGATTTTTTTCCATTTTAAAAAAAAAAAAAAACATTTACTTTAACATATGTGATTTCTTGTCACTTCTACATGCAACAAATATTTTGAGTGCTTCAGACACCAGGATGGGAGCTCCCTTTTTCCAGGAGTGTGAATGTTTTCATCAAAGAGTAGTTGACCATATAAATGTCTACTACTATTCAAAAAATGTTTTTATAATTACCCATAATCCCATCCTATAATCAGCTTCTTTTCACTTGTGCATATGTACTTCTTGCAGCTGTGACGAAAGTGTAGACTGTTGTCACCAGACATCTCTGAAGTATCTTTATAATTTGACCAAAGACTCACAGAGAATATATATGTATATGTATATGTATATGTATATGTATATGTATATGGTATATGGTATATGTATATGTATATACTATTGTGTTGCTGTTGGTGGGAATAAATCAAATCCTAAGTATGCTCTCCTGTGGGACCCTAACATGCAATATTTTGTATAATTTGTGAGTCCAAATCAGCTGTTTGGAGTAGTGGAGTTGGTAGAACATGTCTGTTTCGAATCTAGAAACCTATGCCTACAAAAGTGGCCCAAGGGAAGACCTTGGCCTCTTTGGTTCCTCAGGGTTGACTAAAGTCAGGATAGGATACAGGAAAGAAGTCCTAAGGATGGATCAGGTGGCAATATGAGTTGAGCATCAGCCCTGAAACTCCATACACACAGCTTCCGGCCACTGCCCTCAGCTGCCTCTGCCTCCTTCTTCGAGCTTGTCCCACCTTCCTTTATCTTTCTTCTGTTGTCCACTCCACTTTCATTTTCACTACCATCATATTGAGAGTCCCCATTGCCCACCTGCAACCACCTCACAATTACCCAGCATCTATCTATCTATCATGTGGAGCAGCCCTGTGACCAGTTTGCCACTCGGATTTGAAACCCACATTTCCCATCTTTTATATGTGCTCCATTCCACTGAACGGTGCCAATACCCCCTGCTCTGACCAAAGAGTAGCTGACCCTTGGATTTCTGACAAGTCTATTCCTTGTCCTCTACCCTGTCATCCAGGACCCCGCCCTCATTAAGTGTCAGACCCACTTATGTATCTTTAAGAAGTATGTCGTGAATGTTAATGAAAGCATACTGCTAGAGGCAATGATAACGGTTTTGGAAAATATAACTATTGTTCTTTATTACTTATCAATTCTAGCAAGGAGGTGGGTATAAAGCAAAGCAAAGAGGCCCGTGACCTTAGGAAACGTGTTTTTCTTCTCCTTTCTTATTCATTAAATGGATTAATAAGGGATTGCTAACTATGGTTTATAGCACTGCCCCTTAGAAGCATCAAGGACTTCAGAACTCTTATTTTCATTGTGCACAAGATGAAACAGCTCTGATTCTTCAGCCTTGAAACATGCTTCCTCGACTCCAGGACCCGCGACGTCTGTGAATGTTCGCCTGAGGGTAGCACTGAAGAAGTTGAAGCCCTAGGTGAAGCTCTTCTGCGCTTGGTCTTCCCTCTTGGGCCTGCTGAGTCAGCTGTTTGTTCCTGGTCTGCATTACCACTCTGACTGTGTTTCTCATCAGTCAGTGCTGGAAGAGTTCAGCTTTGAATAGAATGTAGATGAGGGTTGGTTGGTTCTAGTTGCTCATACACTCCTGTAGGCTGAACTTGTGCTGGCCGTGTGAAACCCTTCTCCCAAGGACAACCCTGTCTGATATGTTGGAGACAGATCATTAAGAGATTTGGAGTCTTTTGGATATGTGGAAAGATCCTGCATAGGTTTGAGTGAGGAACGCCGAGTGTTTATGTCTCTGTCAGTGGTATCGTAGTGAATGCCTTGTGGTCTGATGTACCAAGCATTGTTTATCTCACAAAAAAGCAGAGGGATTCTGCTTCTTACTGGCCTCTTAAAATATAGCTAGGGAATAATTTCTCTTTTCCTAATGACGAATTTGGCCTTATCTTCAAAGAGGGCCTTTGATGTTTGGGATGAGATTATTGAGCAGAAAGAAGAAATCATAGCAGTAATGCACAATGACTTTGCTCCAGTTGCCAGAGGACATGTTGAGAAAGTAATCGGAGAGTAAGCTGACTGGAGAAAAATAACCCCAGAGAAGCCAGGGAATGGGAATATGCCAGGAGAGCATTATTCTTCTCAGAAGTGAGTTTGGACAATGTTAGGTCAGCGAGGGTGAGGGAGTGTGGCAGACTGGAGCCCTCATCCTTTCATTGGCCTTTTCCTGCATGCGTGCCGTGTCCCTGGCATCATGGCGTGTGCCTTGCCAGCTTTCTTCAACAGTCATTTCTAACCTTTGCTGAGCAAGTTCATGACATCCAGTAGTCCATGGCTGCCAGGAAGGGAAATGCAGAGCAAACCCTGTAATTGACGGGTGAACTAAGAAGAACTTCCTGAACCAGGGGAGGTAAGAGCTCAGGCAGATTCAAAACCAAAGAGCAGGCCAGCAGGCCAGCAGGTTAGCGTGCCGCCATGGTCTTTTATATCTGCTTATATGAGTTGTTCCCTAGTTTCTCCCTGAAAATTCGTATTTCCTCTGTGGGTGACTAAGCATGCTGGAGATTCCAAGCTCAGAGTATTTCTGTCTGCTTTTTTGTTGTTTCTGTTTTGAGTTTCTGAGTTGAATGCAGAAACCACTGAGTCTGGGTCATGGGCCTGTTTCTAAAATCAGTCACTGAATAGTTTTCAGAGGGAAAAGGAGACTCACTCTCTCTCTCTCTCTCTCTCTCTCTCTCTCTCTCTCTCTCTCTCTCTCTCTCTCTCTCGACTCCAACAGATTTCTCTTGAGTATTAGAGAAACACCCTGCTGCGTGGTGGCACACACCTATAATCTCAACACTTGGGAGGGAGGGACAGGAGGATTGCTGTGAGTTTGAGGCCAGCCAGGACTACATAGAGAGACCCTGTCTCAAGAAAGAGAAGAAACAAAGACAGAAAGACAGGGACACAGAGAGACAGACAGAGATAGGCAGAAACAGATAGACAGTTAGAGAAACGTGTGCTTGAATTTAACGTCTTGCTTGTCTATTGCATTCTCTCCTAGATATGCAAATTTCGGCAATAGGTGTAGATGACTCTGAAGTCTGCCTCAGAGTGGCAGGTGAAGGGAGATGTATTTTAGGGGCAACCAAGTCACTAAGCTTTCCAGTTGCCCCCAAGCCTCCTGGGCTTCCAAGAGATGGCCATCACACAGGATGGAAGGTAAAGATGGCTGTAGACAGCTGGTTTCTAGAGGACTCCACCCAGAAAAGGCTAAAAATGGACTCCCAAAGAAGGCCCCACCACCACTTTCCCTGGTTCTGCCAATATTTTTCCAGATTAGACTAAGCCAAGTGCCTTTACTAGCCTGCTCTTACCTAACATTACCATCCCGCAGGTTTATGAGGTATAGGTCATAGTTAATTGAAGAGGAAAATTGGGGGGTTCTGGGTTTATTGGTTTTTCATGAAAGGGGAGGCTGCCTTAATCATTTCACAAATCACCTCTCCCACAGGATTCTATTTCCTTAGCGACTGTCACCTTGCAGTAGTTATCGTAACTTACTTTTTTTCCACAGCTGTACTCAAGTTGTTAACCTGTCAGTTAGCATACAGTGCCTCCGTTTGCAAATGCAACTGCATAAAGTCACGGCTGTTCACAGCTGTTTACCTCTGTGCTTCTGAAAGGATATTTTGTAGCGGGCAAGTTGTATACTCTTTGTGGCCTTTACCGATTGGAGTTAGATCCCCGTGTCTCAACCCGTAGGAAGGCCCCTGCCACTCTTCCTTCAGACCCTGAGACCTCTCTGGTGGTCTGCCATCTGTGAAGGCGGAGTTATCCCCAGGTGACAGCCCTGTCAGGTGATTTTTTTTTTTTTTCCTTCTACAGGCCTCCTTCTGTTCAGTGGTAGAGGCTGGGGTAGCAGCCTGGCTCTGCTGGACCCTGGCAAGTCGCCAGCTATTTCCAGTGGGTGGTCTTTGACAATAAAAGATGGGGGCTGGCGAAGCTTAGCTCTCCTCCCCAAAGGGAGACAACAAGGTGGCTTTCTATAGGTGGGCTTTACATCAGCAGCCAATCCCCTTGTCACAGACACACCGCGCAGGCAGGCCTTGAATGTGAAGGAGAAGAATCTAGAAGCTTGTCTGAGGGTGGTTACTGGATGACCTTAATTTTTGTTCCCTAGATTTTTGTTTAGGTACAAATGGGTGAGCCCACTGGAGCAGCAGGTGCCTTTCACTCTGCAAGGGAGAGATTCACGCTCACTTCTGAGAGAAGCAAAGTCCACACAGCTCCATCCCTCAGGGAGGCGGCCAATCTCAGTTCGGAGAGGCAGCCAGCAGTGACTGCCTTTTCCAGAAATGGAGAAAGTTGCCATTGTTTACAGAGCACCTACTGGGTGCCAGGCTTTGAGCCAAGCACTGCTTTATCCATGCCACCCCCTCCAGCCCTCTTCTGAGGACAGACCTCATCAGTGTACTCTGCAGATAAGGGAGCAGAAGTCTAAATAAGTTCAGGGACTTGTTTTGGTCTCCTAGCTGGTAAGTGGCCGAGCCAAGATTTCATTACCGTCGGCTAACTCCAAAACTCTCATTTTTAAAACAAACAAGAAAGAAAAAAAGCAGGCAATCTCTTTTCCAAAGCAAAAGCCCCTTGACTTGGGAAAACTGTTTCTTTTGTAACTAACTGGCAATAAGAGGTGGGTGGGTATTAGCCCTGCCTTAAATCCCATTAGTAGATTGGAAATTCAGACAGCACCAGACACCAGGCTCTGGGACACAGCCAGTGTTCCCTTGTAGGTGGTGGTGAGGGCCACATCCACGTTCGGCTTCAACTCAACTCAGATCATGCTGTTGAGACTTTCCCTCCCCCCTGGGACAATGTCTGAATCGCAGGCATCTCTGCTCCCGTGTGGCTGCCAGATGCATCCATTTGCGCCTAGGATCTTTGCAAGTCTAATCAAGCAGGCCCTCCCGTTCCCTCAGTGCAGTGAGTCAGGAGAGCTGTTTGGCCTAGTAGACACTTAGACTGGTCAGAAGCGGCAGCTCGGAGAGAAAAATACCCTGGAGAAGGAAGTAGCAGCTCTGACAGACAGGTAACTGGCTGGGAGTCGCTACCTTGCAGGCAAATATTCAGAAGGCAGCCAGGAGAAAGGACCGGACAGGCAGTTACCTGCAGGATCGCTAAGCACCCTCCTCCCTATGTACTTTGGATTTTGCTGGAGGTTTTGGTGCAGAGAGTGTGTGGGAGTGTGAGCTATATGTGTACACGTGTGTGGGTACCTGTGAGGAGGTGAACAATTGTCACGGTGTGAGTGGGGAGGTCAGAGGACGGCAGCCTTGGGTGTTGGGGTTTGCCTTCCACCTTGTTTAAAACAGGATCTCTCTTGTCTCCTGCCGTGTATACCAGGCTTTACCTGGGTTTTTCTAATCCTCATCGAGGTCTTCACACCGTGTGGCAAGCGGTTTACTTAAATGAGCTATCTCCCCAATGCTCTTGGTTGCTTACATTCCTTATTTTTCTCAAACAAATGCAGGAAGCCCGAAGCCACGATGTTCTGGGACGTGGAGAGGTATCGGGTACCTGGGTTTACAACGTAGCGATGTGATGGAGTAATGGCGTGGTTGTCATCACAAGCTCCTCTGTACTCATGTACGCAGTGTGAACTGGCACAGGGGACACACTGAAAACCTACTGCCAGGCAGCTGACAAGCCCAAGCTGTCACATCTGTGCTCACTCACCTTGAGTTCAAAGATAAGAAATTCCAGGGAATTAGCCAGAGGTCGGCTGGGCTCGAGGGATCTGCCTCTGTGGGTGTGCTTGTTTTCCTTTGCAAGATTCTGAATAGGCAGCCATTTGATCAACATCAGAAACTCTCCTGGATTCTTCCAGACCTACATTCTTTCCCTCCCACTAGGAAAAGGCAGCCAAGGTCTCAGGGTCTCATAGGAGTTGAGTAGGAAAAGGACCCTTGCAACAGAATTCTTGGTAGCACCCCTCTTTGCAAAAGAAAGAGATAGGCATCTGATGGCTTCTGAGCAGGCAGGTCTGAAGGGAACCGCATTAGAAGGTGGCATACTGGGGGGAAATATTTTGCAGGAGGATCAGTGTTCCTGGAGTTATTCCAGGTGTAAGATGTCCCAACTAAGGGGAACCAGTCTGGGTTAACCTTGACTTTGCCAATCTCTGGGGTGTGAATCTGTCCAAGTTACCGGAACACCGGGATCCCTGTTTCTTAAGGCTGTTGAAGGCAAGGGGCCCTGTACATAAAGCACCTGAATGCTCTGTGAGCTATTTATAGGCGGCGTCTTGTGCTAAAAAGGAAGAGTGAAATGAACATTCCTGAAGGATGCCCAGAAGAGAGACTTTGCTGGTGAGCTCCCCATTACCTCCAGGCCTCCTGAGAAGGATGGAGATGGAGAGGAAGA
>JADRCD010200989.1:469-29519 GCA_019843815.1 Montemys delectorum
AAAAAAAAAAAAAACAAAAAAACAAAAAAAAAAAAAAAAAAAAAAAAGGTAACTGGCTCCTATTTTCTACATCTCATTCTACGCTCAACAAAAAGGCCTGTTCCTTAATGTTTTCATTTAAAAGACAAAGTATGTGGCCAAAATAATGAATCTCTAATGGCAGTCTTTTGGATCTTATGAGATTTAAATGGAGCAATTTTAGAGCAAAATGGTATTTCTAAAATTCTACCATATTAGTTGCTACCAATTTTCCCCACAAAAAGCAGTCTCTACTTTTTTGTCAAGAAATGTTTGTGTGTGTCAGCTGTCATAACTCACTGCCCATTTCATTTTCTGTCCTAACACAGATTGAGGCTGATTCTTAAGGTCAGGGTGTGTGTGTCTTCTCTATTCTAAAGAGTATGAGCTGGTGATGAAGACAGAAGTCCTCTAGAAGGCCTGTGTCTAGCACTGAATAAAATCTAACCAACCCTTCTCTGACTCCATTCAGGAGGAAGAACAAGATGGCTTTGCCTCCGGCAATGATCTTTTCATGAGTCTGTGGCTGCCAAGTCAGGTAGAGAAGCTCACGAATGCAGGAGCTTTCTACAGACCCTTGTCTCTACAGAAAGACACACTGCCTGTGAGTATTGTTCTGTTTCTTAGTCTCAGTTGAGGCTGTGCTCAGAAAAGCCAGTCTCATAAGGAAGGCCAGGGGATGGGTTACTGAGAGGACAGAGCTATTGCTATGGTGACCAGAGGATGGTAGAAGGACAACATAAGCTTCTTTGCTAAACCTTCATAGGACACATAGGAGGAAAGGCTCAGGAGAAGCTGAAGGATCACCCCATACAATACATCAATCAGTTCACATTGTAGCCAAGTCTTCTTTAGAGACTCCTCCCTCTCCCCATATCATCCAATTTGTCCATCTCAATGTCTTGCCCCCAGAGTGACATATTGCTTTTCTGCCTGCAGTAATATTCAGCTCAGAAGCTTTGGATTTCTAAAATAAAGCTAGACTTCAGGCAGCTGGCAGAACCAATCTTGACTGCTGGGCATCCTTGCCAACCATCTATAGCTTTGGATATCTCACAGAAAAAAATAGGAAGGACTTAATAGCAGGTACTCTGATATTCACAAAGCAGCCATGATGGGCACCCAAAGTCAATGTTCACATGCAACAGTGAAGATGGCACCATAACCAAGTACTATGCGAGGGCCAGTCTCTGATGTCCCTTAGAGATGCTAAGAGCCTTGTTTACTCTATAACGGACAAGAAGGACACACACATGAACAGTCCCTCAAACCCCTGGACACTCTTGACTTGAAGCTAAGAACATTGAGCATTGCAAAGGACTCTTTTAGGAGGTCAGTTTTTCTAAACAGCTCATCTAGAGCACCTTAAGTATCCATAGGGTGCCAAGGAATACAGGCACCATGGGTCCACAAGGAGTACACACTTCTTGTCCCATACCTGGGAGGCTCTCAACCTCTGAAGCTCAGTGTTAATGAGAAGTGATCACAGACCTCATAACCTCATAAACCTGCTTCTCTGGGCCAATGAGATAGCTCAGCAGGTAAAAGCACTTGCTATGCAAGCCTGACGATATGAATTAGATCGTTGGAACACACATTAAAGTAGACAGAGAAGATTGACTCCACAGAGGTGTCTTCTGACCTCTGCACACTGCTGTGGCATACATGCTCTCACTCACATCGCGTGTACAACACAACCAAGCAAGCAAGAAAACAAGCAGCTCTGTTTTATAGACATTCCTGATGTGACGAACATGTTTCCTATCTACACAGACCAAGACATTACCAGCAGCTACATGTGTCTAAGAAGCATTGCAAAGGTAGGACTGAAGAACTTCATTCATAACGCCATTTCACTTTATTAATTAAAAGACTTGCCTTTAACTATTGGCTATGTTACTGGTTACAGCTGAGGATGTGAGGCCATCTACAGGCAATAGCAGAGGTTCTAAGAGGGTACAGTAGGCTAACCCCATTGCCAGAAAAATGCTGAGGGAAGTAAAATGTTTCTGAGGGTGGGGGGAGTCACAACTCTCCCTTCACTGAGCACCATTTTCCTGCTAGAATATTCAAGAAGATGGGCCACATGAACCCAGAAATGTGTAGAGAAGGAATTGTTTACACATATTCACATCAATACAAAAACTAAGACTAGCAGGAAGGGCTGGGATACACAACCAGCAGGCCTGGAGAACAGAGGCTGGAAACCCTTCATTTTCCTTAAGTCCTACAGGCACTTGACACTGCAGGAGCAACAGAGGCCACAATTAAAGCACAGTGTGTACATACATAGGGATGTACATGAACTGAAACCTAGCTTGTGCTCCATTTCAGAAGACCCTACTGTGAGACCATCTCTCTAGGAGAAATGCCACTGTAATAAGACCCTCTATTTTGTTTTGACATTTTTTTCCTAGGAGGCTGAACCAGAACCAAAGGTAGCCTTCTTTTCCATCACCACCTATGAAGGTAGAGCCAGGTACCAGGCAATTAGCAACTTGGCAGCTCTGGAATTCTGAGAGAGCATGTGGAGTTTTCATCTGCTTGTATGTACTGACCTCAGGTTACCTGAGATTTCAGGAGACAGTTAAAAGAAGGAAGGCTGGGTACCTAGGAGACAATGCTGTGCTACAGGCATCTGAGGCAAGCACAGCACAGCAGAGGAACCATAAACATTGGGGTAGCGAGAGTCATTGGATATACTGTTCTTACCTTAAACCTGTCTCCCATCCCTGATCTTTTAACACAGCCTACGGTCTGCTTACTCCCTAGAGAGACATGTTCGGGATCATCAATGATTCATCTTCAACACTACTCCTCACAGCCCATCAAATTAGTCAACAAAAACTACTGTTCACCTCTAGTCATTTATCTTGCATTTCATCCTGACCCCACTGACTCCATGATATTCACCTGTACCAGATCCCTATCTCTTCTCCCTCATTCATCTTTCCATGCTTGCCAGAGCACCAGGCTAAAATTCAAACTGCATAGTGTCCATGCTTTTCTTTAAAATCTTGGTTCTGTACTCTCCAAAGGATAACGCCAGATAATGCCAACATCTTTCTATGTGTCAAGGAAGGACTTGAAAAAGCTGATTCAGGTTCTTTCATTCCTCATCTCAAATAAACCAGCCTACATGGATCAGGCTCCAGACCACCCACTCTCCCAACACTTCTGTGGATGTATGCCCCAAGCTTCACCTTAGCATGCATCATCTCCTTTATATGAATGCTATTCTCTGATCCACATGCCCTTGTTCACCATCTGGCCCTTCCCATGGGGCAACATTCTCGGATGCAGGTGGAGCTGAAAACTAACATTCCTTTGCTCCCACAGTTCTCTAGGATAGATGCGCTTCTTTGATCCAAGGTGGTTCTGTCCTTTAGACAGTGAGTTGTGAGTTCTTCAATGCAGCCAACTAAGTGGTATTGTTTTTGGAGAAAAGATTGGGATCACAGCTCAATACGTCACTGCTGAAATGGGCATGTCTCAGCAAGGCAAACTTCACTTCTGCAGAAGGTAAGCTGGCACAAATGGCTACAATAGTCCTTGCCTTTCATTCCTAACATGACAGGGAACTTGGCTATTCCTCATTGACTGAGGTCCAAACTTGGAATCTATGTGTGATCTGCTAGTTGAAAACGTAGCTTGAAAGAATGTTGGGAGGGGTGGTTGACAATTAATCATTCTTGGAAGTTGTGGTAATGAATCAAGGTATCAGACATATGGATGTTTCAGAGGACAGATTATATCTAGCTGAACATAATACATTCTTTAACTAGAGTGGACACGAGGAGAGACATTGAACTCCTTACATTGTGGTACAGATGAGCCATCAGTAGGGACTCTATTCAAAGATTGGATGAATATTAAGAAGCAACCCAAACCAGGACCTCTACTGCCTCACAGAATGTGGTACTACAGTATAGGGTGGCCCTGGGTTAGCCACACTGACACTACTATCATTCAGAGCAGACAATTTTCCCAAGGCAAGGTTTTAAGAACGCAAGGCTGGAAGAAGCAGCTGAGGGTGACCACTGTTGAGTGACAAGATACTCACACAACTTCAAAGTTCTTATCCAGAAAGTTCTTGTGAGATATAAAAGGAAAAACAAAAGAGGAAAAGAAATTTTAAGAGAAGCCTGGCTAATATCAATTTTACAAAGGGATCAAAGAGAGTGCCACCCACAGTGGACATCCCATGTCCTTTGCTTCCCAAGGCCTTGCGTTACCATAGAGATATAGCACAGCTTCATGTCTGTGTCATCCTTGACCCACAGGGGCAGACAGATAGCCCAAACTCAGAAACATTTTGCAAATTAGGTAGTTTTGCTCTTTACAAATATAAGGCCATTAAAAAAAACAGTAAAATAAACAAAGAAAAATCTAAAGAATGTAAGGAAGAAAGGAAAAACATAATTTCCTAACCATTGTTTATGATCCTGGATCAGAAAAATAAACACTCTAGAGGACATTATTGATATTATTGATAAAAATAGAATATGGGGTCAGCAAGATAGCTCAGTGGGTAAAGACCCATGCCACACAAGCTTGTCAGCCTCAGTTCAATCCCTGAAACATACAAGTAGGTAGAAGAAAAGAACTAACTCTAAAACATTGCCCTCTACCTCCAAATACACACTGTGACATGCATGCCCCCTCAAACCACACAACACACACACACACACACACACACACACACACACATACACCATCACCACTATCATCATCAACGACAATAATAATAATGTTTTTAGAATAATACAAGTAATATGGATAAAACATTAAATATCAATATCATATCAATGTTAGGTGTCTTGATTCAGTCTTTGTGATAAGGTTATGGGAAAAACCCCTTTGGGGAAGTAGATGTTAAATTACAAAAGCATAATTGGACATTATATATGAGGCTTACTCATACATGTCTCAGAAAAAGAAATGTTGGTTGTGTCTGTAACTTTAAAAAAGATATAACATGGCAAATGAGACAAAATGCTAGCCTGAGCAAATTTGGATAGCCAACATAAGTCCTCTTTTCTCTTTTAAAAAATAATCTGTTTTCAATTCAAAATAAAAAAATCAAAAGCAACAGCATCTGATAAAAAAAAAAATGTTTTACTGGGTGACATATAAGGAAATGAATTCCACTTGACATAACTTAGGCCAAGACTTCAGGCAGGCCTCTCAAGGATTAACTACCAGAAGAATGGCACCATTTTCCTGAACTTTACTTCCTCTAGAAATAATAAGGGCCCCTCCCTCCTAATTCTTTGCTTCCATGTTTCCGAATCATCCCCAGCACCAGTGTCCATGTACTCAAGATGTCAAAACTAGAATTTGTCTTCCCATATGACTCCATGACACTTTGATGTGTAAAGGGAGAAGGAAAATTAAAAACTGTCCTGTAATTGTCAGCAGTCTGGTGTCAGAGCTAGAAATATAAGAGATACTTATTATAAAAGGCTCTGCAGACAGGTTAATGGAATCATGGAAAACTGCAGCTGGTGTGGGACCACTCTGAGGAGAGTCATGGCAGTGCTATGACAGCTAGGTATAGAAATAGGACTTTGCCAGTTAGATGGAAAGAGAACAATGACATTCTCAAAAGAGTTCAAAATATTGAAAAACTTCAGCACAATTTAAACTCAGCCTTGCTCTAAAATAGCCCACATTCAACAGTAATGTGGGACATAAACATAGCAGGAAAAATGAAACCATAGGAGCCAGAAAACAAAGGTTTCCTCTAAGTCTCACAGAGTTTAAGCAAAGCAGAGTCTATAGTGGAAGTCAATAATGTGATCAGATGGATTTGCTAAGGAAAATTATTGTTGCCATAGGGAAAAAGTACTGAGGAGGGGAAGATGAGTGACAGGGAGAATAGTTAGGTGTGTGCTGCAATGATCAGGGTGTGGGACAGTGATCCAGAATCTGTATAGTGCTGGAAGGGAAGTTTTACACCCTGCCTACCACATTATCTCAAGATTCCAGGCCCAGAATGAGAGCTTGAATTTGCAGAGCAGAAAGTACTCAGGGGTGATAGAGAGAAGGAAAAGTAAATTTAAGAAGATCCCTAAGAACAAGAGGTTGCACAGTGCCCAGTGCAAAGGACACATCCTAGTACTTAGCAAATAACAAAATGGAAACTAAACACTACTCTTCTCTTGGAAAAGACACATATACAACCCCTTCTGAGCCAAATGAACATCTCACTAATAAGAATGGTAACAGGAGTGTTGTGTAGTTACTTCTCACTGGAGGAAGGATTGTTAAGACACTAAACTTCCCAGGCCCAGAAACTAACCAGAATATACAAGTCTCATGATTGGTGTGTGTGTGTGTGTATGTGTGTGTGTGTGTGTGTGTGTGTGTTATATAAACATCATTATGTATTAACATCAACAATTGTTCCAAAGTGCCCTGTAGGCTTTGCAGAGAGAGCTCCAGTTTCAGAAACCATCCTCCATGATGTGGTGGGCTTTCCTTTGAGTCACCCGTGCTCCTTGCTCATACTCATACAACCAGCCCTACTATGATGGACTTGGGCAAAACCATTTCTTGGGTCTGCTGTTAAGACTTTATTGGTGTAAACAGATGTCTGTTTAAGTTTCCCCAGGAAAAGTCACACAGTGGGGTGTCACTGCTCCCTGATTATCAGTTTAGTTGCCCGGTCTGAGACAATATCAGCCAGTTGGCTAATGACTGCTGAGTGAGGGGGAACTGCTATGTGGCTGGTTCTCACCCATCAGGACATTAACCATGAAGAGCTCCCAGGCCCTGGGAGGCTAACCCTAATCCTGGTAACCAAGAACAGCATTGGATTTCATCGCACAAGTACAACTACTGTGGCTGTTCAAGATCTCTTCCCTCCAACAGCCAGAGGGACAGGATCATGACTACTGAAAATAAGTCTGCTTAAGTCTGTTCAGGGTGCTGTAACAAAATGTCAGAGCTCATGAGGCTTGCTCCTGGCATAAGTGTGTCACAGTTCTGCAAGCTGGAAGCTCAAGGCCAGAGAAGACACAGTGAACCAACAGCTCACTTTCTAGAGCAAAAGGCACACCTTACTTTGTCTTCACATGCTGGGAGGTGAGGGGAGAGGGGACAGACCACTCTCTGTCTGGGACCCACTTTTCAGACATCAGTCTAACCTCAAGACCCAATCACTATCCAAAGACCCCACCTCTTCAAACCATCTCTGTGGAGGTCAGGACTTCAGTGTATAGATCTGGCTCAGGTGGCTCACCTGCCACAACTAACCCAGGACCTCCAGCAATTCTGCTTTGTTGGCCTCAGAAACTTCAGCCTATGACTATATCCCTTCATACTTTTACATATCTAAAATATGTAAGTGCTTTCGCTCTCTAATGGGGGAAAGAGTTGCCATTCTTTATCCTTAACCCCTAGCTCATGGTAAAGAGAAATGTCATGAAAAGCTGGGCAAATGCAAGACAGTAATAAAAGAACACCTGACGTGGGGTTTT
Source organism: Montemys delectorum (assembly GCA_019843815.1). Lineage (NCBI taxonomy): Eukaryota > Metazoa > Chordata > Mammalia > Rodentia > Muridae > Montemys > Montemys delectorum. The sequence continues at coordinate 7,972 of JADRCD010200989.1, forward strand.
TTTTGTCTGTTTGTTTTGTTTTGTGGGGTTTTTTTTGGCATATTTGTGTACATAAGACAATGAGAAAATACCTGTGGTATTTAAAAAAAAAAAACCTTTAGTCACCTAAATGTAGCCTGAATTGTCCAAGTTTACACATGTGACAAACACTGAGTCAGGGTTTGATGATTGCCCAACATGCCAGGGACAAAAGAGAGGTACACAGAGTCCTTCCAAGCACAAGGGTCTCTGAACACCTCTTTCTGTTTTGAGTGTTCAGCTCTGTGATCTCAACTGAAGCAATTAGTGTCTGTTTCCCACATCTTAATAAAACATAGATGATAAGAAGACAGGCCCCGGCTAGAAACTGCTGTGTGAGTGGAAGGAATTAAGTACACTCACAGACACCTGCTCTGTGTTCCTGGATGCACAACTGGACCTCTCAAACATTGTATACCCATGTGTCATCCCGAGTCTTATCACCACACACACTCTATCTCAGCGAGCTGGGATAAGCCTGAGGTTCTGCATATCTATCAAGTTGCTGATGCTGGTGCTGTTGGCTCAGACCATACGCTGAGTCATTAAGATGCAGAGCTTCTGGGGGTGGTAAAAACAAAACCAATATTCCTGTCTACCACTCAACCACATACAGAAGATGTCTCCGCTATTTAAAATGATATTGCTTTTATCGCTGTAGAATATGCTAACGGAGCAGAAGTAAAGTAGAAAAGATATATATAATAGAATTCTACAGTGTTTAAATATAGCCAGACAAGGAGAATGATGGAGCCTATCAGATAGAAAATGGGGCATGGAGAAAAGACACACTTGTTAGAAAGTATTAATAGAGGATAGCTCTGGAGATGGAATTAAAGCACTTGATTTTTTACTCCTTATAAGAATTTCAGTTTTTCCATTTTCTACTATCACCATGTAGTCCCTTTATAACATTAAAAAAATGTATTTCCATCAATATATGAATTCTCTCATTTCCTTAAAAAAAGAGAAAGAAATACACCTATGTGTTACTCGTCTATAATCCAGGTTGCAGCTCCCATGGGACAGGGTCCTTGGCCCCCACTGAGCCCCTTGAGAAGGAGGGAGGAAGTTCATCAGCTGAGGAAAGCCTCCGTCCAGGCTGCTGCTGCCCCCTCTAAAGGATGTCCCTAGCCTCCAGGACTTTTGCCACTGACCATACAGCTTCTGCAGCACCAATGACAGGATGGCAGGTGACCCTGAGCCCTGGAATAAGGCCAAACACTGTCATTGAACTGACTGTATGGCTGGAGGCTGGAGCAGTGCCTGTGACTCTCTGACTGACAGCCCCTAGATTAGCATTCCTGCTGAGTCCTCTGGCTTCTCCCCAGGGCTCCTTCCCTCCACACCGGGCTGTCTGACTCTCAGCTTCTCTAAATAGTTTATTTAAGCCCTGAAGATGTTGTCCTTAATAAGTCCTTCCCCCTTTTCCCACAGGGGCATACTCACCCTGATGAATCTAATTTTTAAGTGGCAAATAGGTAGAAAAGGGGAACAGGCCCAGGGTGGACCCTGTGGCACACAGCACTGGTCATTTCCTAACGTGAACTTGGGGAGAACTCTCTGACCTTACTTCTCCTTCGCCTTTGATAATCAGAGCCCAGACCCACACCAGGGACTTGTTAGCAGAGATCTAAAGGGGAAGAGCATTTATCCAAGAACAAGCAGGCTATCTGCTTAGCAGCCCCAGGTAAATACACTGTCTTTTCTTGGAAGCCTGGCACCAGAATGGTGGGCAAGGCCTGTGTTAACATGGTAAATATTACTGAAGAAGTAAAGTTGGCACAGAGGGATGGAGTCTCTGAATCTAGAAAAAATTGGGTATTTACCAATGAACTGAATTCTTCCCTTCATTATTTTTTCTTAATCTTAGGCTTTCAACACAAAATGACTAAACAACGTGCTAGAGTTTAATCAGATTCACCCACATAGACCTCCGGTCCAATGTCTTGGCCTGTTCTAATCTCGGTTCTCTATTATAATGTGGGACAGAGACAGTAGTGACCCATTGGGGCAGAATGGTCAGATAGCTGACCAGGTACAAGAACAAATGACCTGGCCTCACAGGACACTGAAAGAAAAAAAACATCTGCTTCAATACTTTCTTAAAGGCCTTCCCCAACAGAGTTTAAAATCCATGGTTTAATTACCATGGCTGAAGCTTTTCCCACAGAGTAGGCAAGCAGACTACAAGGGATGACTTTTGACCCCCAAACAGAAAGGCTATGGGATAGCAAAACTAAGCTCCAAATAAAGGGGTATCCACATACCTTAATAACATCAGAGAGAGTGGACATCCTGAGGCAAGACTGGTGGCAACAGGCTGGGTCTGGTAACATAGTCAATAGAGGTCGCCCAAAGGGAAGTGTAGGAGCTGACCAGTCTATGATGTTTCAGTGTTTTTAGGACAAATCTGTGGATTTGAGGCATTCGATTCCAAAGCTGGATTCAAACTGGCCACATTGAGTCAAGATGAGCTTGTCCCAATCCAACATGGTGGGGAAGGTGGTAGCAAGAAGTGGCTGGTCACACTGGGTTCACAGTCAGGAAGCAGAGTGAGAAGGAAGTGAAGCTGGGCAAGACAACCTCAAGCCTCACCCCCAGTGATCTACTTTATTCAGCAAGACTCCATCTCCCGAAGGTTGTGCAACCTTCCAACAGGGCCACCAGCTAGGTGGTTCAAACATTCAGGGAGTCTGTGGAGGATTTCACATCCAAACCTCAATAGTCACCATTGCAGAAGTATAAGGGACAATGTTCTGGGACAGTAATGGTACATGTTCGGCACATGGGACAGGCATGGTACATGCTCGTGTACAATGGGCCCTGGCTTGACACTTTGCCCTTCCAAGTTGTCTCCAGTTAGCTAGAATGATCTTTCTAGAGCAGAAACTCTTGGTTTTTCCTGATAATAGTGGTGGTGGGTGCCCTGCGCATCTGAGGCTGTGGAGTAGCACCTTGGCCCCTGTACCTAGAGGTGGACGGTATTGTGCATTTAGTTGTAGCAACTGAGAATGCTTCCAGACAGGCTTCTTGCACTACAGGGTGGAGCTGCCTTAGTGCAGAACTAGGAAAACACTGGTCTAGTGGAAGGTTAGAAGCCTTCCTGTCTTATGCTACTGGTGAGTCCACACAGAAAGTTTGTCAAAGCTGCCACTCCTCCATATGTGATCAAAGGACAATTTCAATCTTTCACCTACAACATGAAGACAGATCTGGTAGCAAAGTTAAGGATGCAGACCCAGACATCTAAAGGCAGAAAGACTGGGCCAAATTCCCCCTAAACACCCCAAAGTTCATACAACAATAAAACTGTTCTAGTTCCTTCTCTATTTCTGACATCAACTTCATGACCCAAAACAACCTGGAGGAGGAAAAGTTTATTTTGCTTATAAATTAGAGCCAAGGAAAGCCAAGATAGGGACTGAAGCAGACAGAGGCTGTGAGGAAATGCTTCTTACAGGCTTGCTCCACCCACCCCCAATTTCTCAGCTATCTTGCTTACAAGTCCATGACCACCTGCCTAGGGAAGGAACCACCCACAGTGGGCTGGGTTCTCTCATATCAATCAGCAATCAAAATAAAAAAAAACAAAATCTATCAACATGCCCACAGGCTAACCTGATGGAGACAGTTTCTCATTTTGGAGCCCCTCTTCTTAGTCCTATCACCATGTGGAAAGGACTCACGAAAGTCACTGCTCTTTCCCCACCATGATGGACTGTGCTTCTTAAACGATGACTCAAGATAAATGTTTCCTTCTGCAAGTGGCTTTTGCCAGATACTTTGTCACAGAGGTGCACACAGTAGCCATTCCAGTGAGGCTCTCCCATGGACCTGCTGGAGCTACGGTTTCTCATTTGAGAGTCCCCTTTAACCAAACCTCATAAAAGTCACTTCCTTGATGCTTCCACCAAAGCAGATAGCCGCCTGAGCAATCATTGTAGATTCTACCCGGGGCATTAGCCACTGTCACCACTCTGTGACTCTGTGACACTGAGTCCCTAATTCCTTCCATTCTTCCCTGAGAGGACAGAGAGGGGGTGATAAGAAGGAACGCCACAGGCGCCCACAAGGAAGCCATTTTAAAGAAACTGTCCTCTGGAAGCACTGTGCTGGCTCACCCACTCTCCCCTAGCCTCCACCCTTCTTCTTAAGTGCTGAGTACTCAGTGACCCTCCAACAACAGTGTCTAGGAGATGTGGGAGTGGGCTCAAGGTATCAAAGTCCTGCAGAGTAACAAGGCCTTGCACACTATTCTAGTGTGTGTGTGGGGAGGGAGGGCATCATGAGACTATAATATCCCAGTTTTAAAAATTAACCAGCCTTTTACTTGTAGGCAGAGCCTGCCTACAAGCACAACATTCTTAAACAGGATACCTGGGAACAGAGGGTTTATGAATAGGTTATAGAGCACATAGATGTGTAGCATACAGGTGACCCTCAAGTAACATAAGCACATAAAAACTAAGCCCATTCTTAGGCCAGCTTAACTTACACAAAACACATAGTAGGCCAGACATAGTTGTGACTGTTCACCCATGTGTCTCTCACACTAACTCTGAGAAATTAGTATTATCATACCATTTTAAGTGTGGAAACTGAGGCCTACAGAGTAAAGCAGCTTACCTGGGGCTCATAGTACTTGAAAATGAAAGCTGGGATTCAAATCCAAGGATTGTGTGTAGCTGGAGTTTGGTTTAGATTGTGCACATACCAGGTTCAGTTCCTCCCCACACTCAAGAAGCCCACAACACTGAACAGAACACGTTGTTCCCCACAAAAGCAGCACCATGTTGTAGTTGGGGACACACGAGCTTTGAATTCAAGTGGTCTGCAATAGGAAGCCTCCTCCAGCCATGTGGTTGCAAGTCAATTAGCTTCCTTAAGCCCTAGGTTTTTCCACAGTAAAAATGTTTTATGCAATTGTTCAATTATTTTAAGGAAAACATGCACTAGGATCCAACACAAAGCATCCATGTTGTTCTGGGCATTTGGCAGTTCTTCAGTGAACAACATGTTCTTGACTCCTATCCTTGTTCCTCGTTAAAGACCTTGTCTCTGGACCTGGCTTCATCCCTCCTGTGCTACATCCAACCACCAGACCCAGCATAATACAGCACATCTTGCAACAGGGCCCAGTCTAGTGACTTCATCTTATCTTACCTTCCTTGCTGTGCCCTCCCCAACCTGCAGATCTGTCCCAGGTCCCACATCCACTGGCCCAACTTAGTTTGGTCAGCCCTTCCCACATTGTCCCCAACTTCTCAGCTTAGACCATGATGCACATCCTTCAGGTCAATTCAGCCTACTGTGTCCACCTGACTTCATCCTATCTATGCCATATCCAATTTTCAGGCCAACCCAACCAACACACCTGTGTCATTCCCCTCTTCTGTGTTCACAGCAGCCCAGAAGTCACAAAGAAGTATGTATGTGCAGATTTGGTCCCAAAAATACAAAAGATCAGACCCCCAAATTCATCGGTGCTATAGAAATGTTCTCTAATGAGAATTACATAGATGAACCCAAGGCACAGGATTTAAAAGAATACTCATAAATGTCATCAAAGAATTTAGGAGTTTAAGAAAGACACAGAGAAACTACTTAATTAATTTAAAGAGAATGAACTTAATGAGAATTAATTCCTGAGTGATACCCAGGAAAACACAAATGTAAGACTGAATAAAATGATAAGGGTAATACAGCATTTGAAAACTGAATTCAAGAAAAAAATGTTGACAAGAACTCGCACTGAAATAAAGATGGAGTTTTAAACCTCAGCAACCCTACAAGAAAATTGAAGAGAAAGTCTTAAAGGTAGAATGGATCAAGTATACAATGGAGTGTCAGGAATACACAAACAAAGAATATGAAAAATATAAACACAGGAGAGGAACATACAGAAACTATAAGATACCATGAGAAGACCAAACCTTTTAATTTTAATAATAATGAGGGAGGAAAAATCCCAGGTCAACAGCATAAAGCAGATCTTCAACAAAATCATAGAAGAAAACTTTTCCAAACTAAGAAAAGATATGCCCCTCCAGATACAAAAAGCACACAGAACCCCCAACTAGCCAAATTAAGCAAACACCTCACAGTATATCACATTCAAAACAATAAATATTCAAAACAATAAATATTCAAAACAAAGAAAGACTATCGAAAGATTAAAGAGAAAAAAAAAAACAAACAAACAAAAACAAGGCACCTATGAAGGAAAGCCATCAAAATTCTCAAGGGAAGCTTTGAAAGGCAGAAGATCTGGAACGATGAGCTCCGTATTCTAAGAGACTTCAGATGCCAGCGTAGACTGCTGTGCCCACACTACACTCCTACGACCACTACTGTACTGTACTGCTGTCTGGACTGCTAGACAGCAAAGAATCCATCAGTGTTGAAGGGAAATAAAATTTTTCCATAATGCAAACAGACAAAAAGAATTCATATCCAGCAGAGAAATCCTAAACTGAATGCCAGAGGCAAGGTTTCGGACTGAAAAGAGGAATAAACGCAGCCAAGAAGTGCAGGGGAAAAGTAAATGAAGCTATAATTCCTGTATCACAGAGTGCAACTAAGAACAATGAGGAAAAAAGTGAATATCTTCAATCAACACACATATTTCAATAATAACTCTAAATATTAATGGCCTTAAATCTACAATCAAAAGACAGAGGCTAATTGATGAATGGATTAAGGAATAAAACCTATTTTTCTTTTGTCTATAAAAAATCCATCTTAGCTTTAAAGGTAGGCCTCACCTCAGAGTAAACAGATAGACAAAAGTATTCAGTCAAATGGGACCACAAGCAAGTAGACATTGCTATCCTAATAGATAACAAATAGACTTCAAACTAAACCTAATCAAAAAGAGATAGAAAAGGACATTCCATTCTAATCAAGGAAATAGTTACCATTATCTATTCTAATAAGACATTATCATCCTAAACATATATGCACTAGATTCCAGCGCATTCAGTTTCTAAAAATCATAGTACTGGAATTAAAGACACAGATTGACGTTAACCTACTAATAGGAAATGATCTCAATACCTTCTTTCCCCAATAGGCAGGTCATCTAAACAAAAAGTAAATAGAGGAAATCCAAATTAAATGGTGTCATACATCAAATGGACTTACCATAGCTATAGAATATTCTACCCAAACACCAAAAAATACATACATACATACATACATACATACATACATACATACATACTTTCTACTCAACAGACCACATGCTGGGACACAATTTTTTTCTATAATTCAGAAATATTGAAATAACTCTGTATCTTCAGATCATAATACAATAAAACTAAATCTATAGCAAATGAGTCTCTAATAGGTTCATAAACTCATGGAGATTAAACAATTCATTACCGAATGACAGATGGGTCAAAGGGGAAATCATGAAAGAAATTTAAAAATTCCTGGAGTAAGTGAAAACACAACAAAACCTCTGGCACACATTAAAAGCAATCCTTTGAGGAAAAGAGTAGAGCTCTAAATGCCTACATTGAGAAAATCAGAAAGAGCACAAATAAATAGCATAATGATGCCACTCAAGGAATTCGGAAAAACAAAAACAAAGCGAAGCCAAGCCCAGTAGATAACAAGAAGTACTAAAAAGTAAAAATCAAAGTAATTTATGAACTAGGAACAAAGAAAGCAATACAAAGAGCCAATGAACCTAAGAGCTGGTTCTTTGAGGAGATAAACAAGATTGACAAACCTTTCCTTAGTCCAACTCAGCAACAGACAGGAAGAACTGACCCAAACTAACAGAATCAGAAATAAGCAGGAAAACCTAACAACAGACACCAAGGAAATTCAGGATATTATGAGGGAAAACTTTAAAAACCTATTCTCCAGTAAAAATCCTTAATTGAAACATCTAAGAGAAATGAATTAGTTTCAGATTCATTCAAAGCACCAAAGTTGAGCCAAGAAGAGATCCAATAACTAAAATAGACCCATGACAAATTAGGAGGGTTAAACAGTAATAAGAAGCCTGGGGACTATAAAAAGCCCAACCCCAGATGGGCGCACAGCAGAACTCTCCCAGACTTTCAGAGAAGATCTACAGCTAATACTTCTCAAATTATTAAAAAAAAAAAAAAAGATACAGAAAGAGCACTTCTCAAACCTTTCTATAAATCCAGTATTATTCTAATACCAAAGCCAGATAAAGACACAACAATAAAGAAAATTAGAAGTCAATATCCCTGATGAACATTTAAAAATTTTAATAACATACTTGGAAATAGAATATAATCATGAGTCCAAAATTTTATCCACCATGATCAAGTTGGCTTTATCTCAGACATGCAGAAATGATTTAACACACATAAAAACGTAATAAGTTACATAGTAGACTTAAAGACAAAAATTACTATTGCCCTGGCTGCCTCCCAAGGGTCAGAGGTTAGTCCCTATTGCTGAAGACATTGTGCACTTCAGACACAGTACTTGGAGGATCTAAACTAGATCTAACTTAAAAATCTGGTCTCTGATGACTAGCTTTCATAACGTAGGTGTTATGCAAGGCTCCCACGGAGGTAACAGCCAATAGACAATCTCAGCTGTGAAGCCCATGAACCATAACAATGCCCAGCATGGGAAGATGTGTGTAAAAGGGTAATAGTGGCGACACTCCTAGCTTGACAGTAACCAACACCTATCTAACTGGACTTAAGGACCTCGCAATAGGAGGGAGATTGTAAAACCTAGCCAAATACCTGAAGCTAGTGAGGTCATGGATGTTAGTGAGGAAACTAGTACTGTCGTTATTAGACCAGCATAATTCCTAACTGCATTCTAAATACTTTACACCCACAGATAAGCCTAGGTCTCACCTTTGATCAGAACAGCTTTTCTTTACAGCAGACTGAGATCATTCCAGAAAGCCATGACTGGTACAGAGAACAGCTGATCCTGGAGTCTCAGGAGATACATCTACAGCACAACTCCTACAGCTAAGGCTCAGGGATCATCACAGAAGAGAGTGGAAGATAAAAACCAGAAGACTGGAAAGTGTGCTGTGAGATATCTCCTAGAAATGACAACACCTCAACAATATGGCTGCCTAAACAAATAGTATAATATCTAAAATAGACATACTAATACAGGAGAGGGTACAAGACCTAACCTTAGACAAATAACTACAGACCAGTAAGAAATGTCAAGAGTGGGGGAAATAGCCTTCCTCAGGGAGCAACTCCCAGCCTCATTTTTTGGTTATCCACTACCAATTATTCAACTCTGAAATCAATACTAAATGGACTCTGTAAGTTGTATTTATATTTGGAGGTGTAAGAATAACAAAGATAAAAAGGCTGTGAACTTTGAAGAGAGCATGTGAGGCAGTGACATGGGAGGGATTGAAGGAAGAAGAGTGAAAAGAGAAATGATATAATCATATTTTAATTTCTAAAAGACTTTGTCACTGATTGCTGTGCAAAAGAAGCCCCTCTCTCCCACCAGAAGGCATCTCCTCATCCAGCTGTTTCCCAGAAGATAGTTAAATTGAAAGCTGCTCAAATTCAGGCTGATGGACACACAAACCAAAGAGCTTATTGACCTCTGTATTAAACTTGGTTCCATTACCTTCTTGCGACCCAGATTTGAGTAGCTACTCTATGGCAAAATGTTCCAAGCCACAAGTCCCCCAGTGAACAACACATAGACAGATCACATCTCCCAGAGAACATACTTCATAGACTTGGCCACCCCTAATGTGCCTCTGGGGTTCTGGCCCAAGGACTATTTTGGTCCTATTGCATGACTTGATAGGTAAACATAAAAGCTAATGTCTGCCCTGGAGTCACTCATTTAGGCTTGTAGTGTGATATATTGCCTGTCTGATGAAGCCCTCATCAGTCATGGAAGTGAGTGGCTTTGCGCAAGAAGGTGTACCGTGTCCTGTCTTCCCCAACCCCATTTCTTCAGATCTGTATTTAATACTTCTCTGAGGCCCACCACATGGCCCCTACAGAGCCAGGTGCCTGTAGCACCATTTTTGCCTCTTAAGGAGTTGGTGGAAATGAAGCAATTAGGTAGAAACCAGAGCTTTCTGGGTGTGCCACTGTCACTCTTTGTAGCCTGGTCTAGTTCCTACTGAGAGAGCCAGGAAGAGGTGACACCCAGGGAAGCAGACACTGAGTCTACAATCCAGCCTCCTTTAGAAAATGTACCACCTTTCTCTGCTGTCTTCCAATGTCATGGATACAGAGAAGTGTCATTCCTTGCCTTGGGGAGAGAGAGGAATTGAATCAAGAGACACCACGTGGATCATCTTAACACTGTCTCCTATATTTAAAAAAAAGAAAGAAAGAGAGAGAGAAAAAAGAAAAAAGAAAAGTGCCCCACTAAAGAGGCAGCCGGCAAATTAATTGTTTTTCTGATTAGCAAAAATACAATTAAGCCCCAAATGCTGCCGCTTGGGGGAAGGTTATTTGCATTTTTTTTCTGGGGACTGTTCTGGCCACTGAGCAATGACAGCTTCATTCTGATCCCTACAAGACGGGCCAAGAGAGAGAAATAACACCACAAACTCATTATGGCCACACTATCTAATTCTTCCCCAGGGAAACCAAACCAAGTCTCAGTCAGATGAAGGGGCATAAAGGCAAGCAGGAATATTGTCACTGAATAGAAATGACAGCAACGAGGGAGTGGGCAGTGGGCAAGAGACACACATTCCCAGAGTGTGGGTGAGGTGACAGAGGCCAGCAGGATGGCTGCTGACTTGTGGACAATAGAGGTCAAATGTCAAATGTCCTCAATCTGCTCTGTGCAGAAACAGCATAGCCTGTCAGTGACTATTCCCTGACTTAGGAGAGAATTAAGGAGGGTGGAGTAAAGAGAAGGAGGGGGGAATGAAAGGAGCGGGAGGAATGGAGTGAGAGCTGAACAGAGGGATGGAGGAAAGGGTGGAGAGGTGGTGGAAGGCCACAACTGAGGCATCTGCATGAAAATGCATGCTGGGAACCATAGCCTAATACCCGGTTTTGAACAACAATAGTAATTAATAACAATAGTGCTTCCCACTGACGAAGTGTCTGCTGTCTGTCTTGCCTCCTCAGACAAGGCCACGCCCCTCCGACAAGGCCACGTCCTCCGACAAGGCCATGGCTCCTATTCTTCAAAAATGTAAGCCTATAAGGTGGCCTTTTAGACCACCAAGCCTTCCATGATGGACTGTATTTAATTTAAGCCAGAATTAAACTAGTTCTTTCTAGTTGCTCATTGTCAGACATTTTACTAAAACAATGAGAAAAATAACTACTACAGCATGTATAGTGCCTTGTCCAGTGTCTTCATGCTGGGCTGCTGCTACCTTCCCATCGGTACTCGTTGGTACGTCTCTATTATCAGACTGTCTACATCCTGTATTTATATTCAAGTAACTCTCATCTTATTTAACAGTGCCCTCAAATCACAAGAGTGGTGATACAAAGGAGGCTGCAAGTCACACAACATAGAAGAGTCACTCAGCTCTGATACTTCATGGCAATGCTCCAAATAATATAGGGAAAACATAAGTGTGTACGAGGCTTGGTATTATCTTAACTTCAGGCATCTTCAGATATCTCCTCTATGGGTAAGAACTACTACTGTAAATCCAAAAGTAAATATATATCAAGAACAATTTCCCTTCCCCCTGAAGGAAGGGTGGAGACAAAGCACACTTAACAGCAACCTGATTCCTTCTGTTGTCTTCTCTGCCTCACCTTCTCCAGGGATAACCACGATTCACAGGAGCTATACGGCAGGCCGTATATTGCTATAAATGAAGTGGGTGCTTCTGGACATTGATGAGTTGGGATCAAAGGGAACACTGGACCGTGCAAACAGCTTTTCCTCTTCTGACTTGGAACCTCAGTTTTCCATTGTTAAAAGTAATGGCCATTGTCTCACCCACCTCTGTCCAAAACTGATATTACGAGTAGATTAATAGAAGGTTCTGGAAAGGTGGATAGGCTCTTGAAGGCAGGCTTGGAGAAAGACATCATCCATGGAGGAAAAGGAGAATGTCTTTTCCACCTCTGTTCTGAGGGACCTATGGGAGAAATCCCATCCCAGAGTCCTCTTCTGTCCTGCGGCATCAATCCACAATATGGCTGCTGTCTTCACCCAACCTCCATCAATCATTTATCACATCATCATCCAGGAGCACATGGTCTCCGAGGAGCAAGATCTCCCTGTACTCCAGATAGAAGCTGCAGATCATGTCACTGTGAGCTCTGTCAATGCCCCTGAACAAAATGTTAAGGATAGCATGCATGCAACAGAATAGATAGACATCTCCTGTCCTGGGCTGGACAGACGGATGTCAAGGAGAAATCACACAACGGCATACACAGGCACGTCATCTCCCACAGCTCAGGCCACTGAAGCTACGTTCCCTCAGCCACACCCTGCCTGTGTCTTGGAGGAGCGAGTCCCAAAGGGAGCCAGTGTGGGCTGCATCTAAGAACTTGGACTCAGGAAGACCCTGATGAGGAAGATGAGCCTGTCAAGAGAACCACCCCAGTCTGGGAGGGGAAATCACAGGAGATGAGGGAACGGCTTCTCGGACATCACTGAAACAGACACCCATGAACAAACCCAACCTGACTTCCATTCATGCCTTAGGGGCCAGGGCAGCTGTTTCCTGCCAGGCCCTCCTCTCAGGAGGCTGCCCTATGTGGATCCTCCACGCTCTCTCTTACTTTCCTCTGTGACTTGGGGTGAAGCTGTTTTTTTTTTTTTCCTTTCCTCACCCACTCTCACAGGCAGGATGGTTGACTCTCTCTCCTCTCTCTCTCTCTCTCCATCCTCCTTAGGGTGGCTTTATCCTGTTCTCACTTTGTATCCAGAAGTGAGAGACAAAAATGAGTTCCCCTGCATACAGAGCCAAGGGGAGTGGACAGGCATGCAGAGGGGCAGGTTGGCCCCACAGATAATAGGCTAGTGTGCCTGGGGGGCTTCCTGTACAGAACCCCTTCCTGCCCATGATCTCTTTTAATTCATGCATTTAATTAGCAGATGCTCACTGGGGACATGGGAAGTGCCAGGTGCTGATGCAGGCAACGGGGGCACCTGGAGGGCAGGTGAAGTCCCCATTCTCATAGAATGGGAGCTAAGCAGCAGCTAAAAGAATGTGACCCTTTTAGACAATGACAAAGGAACCAAGGAGCTGGCCAACGAGGGCTTTGTCTGTGTCGTGGCAGGAAGCCAGCACTCACACACAGACAGGGTGGTCAAGGCCTCTCTAAGGAGATGACACCTGTGGCAAAGCCCACAGAGATGAGCCCTCTCTGGTACTCTGGGGACCCTGTAGATGGAAAGCTCCAAACATTGAGGCTTGGGGGCAGAAATGAACTTGAACTTGGCATGTTTGCAGGATATTTACAGGCTGCTCTGAGACAGAGTGGAGGAGACAGTGGAAGGGCTGACAAGGTCTAGGAAGCAGGTCTCAGATGTGACTGTCTAACATGTCTGTCCTGTGGATGAGAAACGTGAAACCCAGGGAGGTGAAGTCACCAGTCCCATGGTGTGTGAATGTGACACTGGCTTTCTTCCTTGTGTATTGATCACTGGCTCTCATGATACCCCTATACCAGACATCTCCATGGACCACTGCCATTGGGAGGAAAGATCTGTAAAAACCAGTCTTCTCATGCCTACACCATAGGCCCATCTTTCTTCGGCCTTCAAGGACTCACATTCATACATTCATTCAACAAACACATGTTGTAGGCGTACTATGTGCCAGGACCCTTTCTAGAAGTTGGCGATACACCCCAAAAAAAAAAAATGAATCAAAACTTCTTTCCATACAAAGCTGATATCTGAATGAGGGGAGTTAGAAACCAAATAAACATCTATGAAAAGGTGCTGTGGAGAAGACAAGCTAGAGAGGGAAAGAAGGCAATGCCGGTGGCAGGGCTCACATGTCACTAAGAAGGTACAGGCAAGTGACAGCTGGCTGTACAGAGAGCTGAAGAAAGAGAAGGGAGCCAAAGAGCTATCTGGTGGAAGAGCAGTCCAGGGAGAAGAAATAGCAAATGTCCTCAGCCCAGAATGTTGAGTTTGAGAAAGAGGTCATAAGAACACAGATGTAGTTCTTCCGCCCAGCCCCATGCTATCAGAAATAAACCTCAGACTCAAGATACATTTACAGAAACCTTGGCCACATAGCTAGGTCTTTCTCTGACTAGATCACCCACATGGCTGCTTACCTGTGCTCAGGTACCATGTGTCGGTCTCCTCACATCTTCCAGGGTGAATCTCCTGTGACTGGCACTATCCCAGAATCCTTTCTGCCTCCCAGATGTCCCTACTCCTATTTCTGATCTAAGCTATAGACCAAAGATTTATGATTGGCAGGTACCATATCTATACAGACCCAATGTATGTTCTTTACACCCAGAATTTGCTACCCCACCAGCCTAGCTCCAACCCTATGAGTAGAGCCATCACTGCCCCCAGTCTCCCCAGCAAGAACTTGGACCACTATCCAATGTCTTCATCCACCCAGAGGCTCGGGTCCCACCACAACCTCTTGGGAGGTTGGAATATTCAGTGAGCATGCCAGCCTCCCGGCTGGGGCTACATTTCAACAGTAATAAAGCATCTTACCTTGCTTGCTTCATCTCAGCTCTTCAGATATTTTATGCATTACAGAACAGCCAGCTCTTAATGAAAGCTGGTTACATAAATTTGGGCAAAACAGCAACAAAAGCACTTCTTACAGCAGGAGACATCCGCTCTTTTGTTTCGTTGCTCTCGGCATGAAAGTGAGTTACTGTGGGCAGGCACTTCAGGAAGAAACATCATTTTGCAGCTTTTTACCTTACCATGGGGTACTGACTGAAAGGATCATTTACCATTAAGAAATAAAAATCCCTTCCCAATATCTTTTTCTGCATTTAACAGAAATGCATCATTCATCAACTGACAGGTACCTGCATCCTTACCAATAGCTTTACAAGGCCTGTGTGCTACAGAAATTCCCTGGGATGATTCTAGACTTCAGTACCACCTAGAACACTTTATAAACATAGCAGAAGATGAAATTCTATATAGTGAAGCACAGAGAGATACAGTGGCATGTGGCAGGGACTGGGTTGAGTGTGACATATGATCTGACATTGGATGGACCTGGGCTCTGGTCTTGGCTGTGTTGCTGACTTCCTATTTGGGCTGCATCCCTCTCAGGCAATTTAGCCCTCTCACTTTCATCCTAGATCTTCAGATATTTGGAACAACAAAGAACAAGCATCTGAAACCAAGCCTCAGTTTCCTAGTCTACAAAATGGGGATGCTGTCTGACACCAAGTATGGAGATATTCAATAACCAGTTTGAATTAATTAGTGCCAGATCACCCTGTAAAGTCATCACTATTAGGTTCTTGGTACAATCAGAAATTAAGTTAATCACCTGGAGTTGGACATATTTACTATAAAGAAATCAAGATGGTCATGGCCCTGCATGGCTAAAACCCCACCATCTAGGGGTAGAGGCAAAGGCTCAAGAGTTCAAAGCCATCCTTGGCTATATAGCAAGTTTGAAGTCAGCCAAGGACACTGAAATCTTGTCTCAAAAGAAGGGAGGGAGACAAGATTGAAGAGTGGGGAGGGAAGGAAAGAAGAGGGGAAGGCACCAAAGGGAGGGAAAGAGAGGAAGGGTAGGAGAAACCCAGAGATGACATCATCAAATAAAACATGGTCATAAATATTATGAAACTAGACTTTTGGCTTTGGCACATAGGCCTCCTAGAATACCTTAGCCTTAACCATTGGGTTCATTTGGGGCCTCCCTAGTGGCTCCTCTATCCAATGGGTTAGACTGCAGGATCCCTAAGATCCTCCCCAGTCCTTATCCACATCTCTAAACAGGACCTGGCTCCAGATAGCAAAAATTTACCCCCCAAAAGATCACCATCTGCCCTCCACAGGACAGTGAAAGCTCCACTTGTAATCAAGAGATCTCCTTACCCTTGGTGGGTCAGCTTTGCTCTTCTGGAAGGCAGCTTTTGTACTTTTCCCCTCACAGATACACACACACACACACACACACACACACACACACACACACACACACCGATGAACACATTCATGCTCATCCATAAGCACTCTCACACATAAGTGCACACAGGCTTACCCCCACACCTTCACACAGAAGTCCCCACACTTCTGCTTCAGAGGCGTTGGCTGCACACAGGGTGATTGTGATCCCCTGTGAGAACTGCAGCTGCTGCCATCACTGCCTCCAGGGGAAGATGCTGGCAAATCTCCCACAAATTGTCTGCCCCGCTGGAAGAAGAGATGGGTAACAGATGTGTGTCCTTGATGCACCTAGCCCTGCATACACCAATCTTCTTACAGAATTTTCTCTGATCCTAACACTTGAACCAAATGCAGGCAGATCCCCAGGCCCTACAGAAATAAAGTGAGGAAGTATATGGCTCCGGGTCCCTGATGGACAGAAGAAAATCCATTCCACCCTGGATGGCAGAATCCAGGTAGTGTGCTCAGTGACTGGGTGCCAACCCACTGTCATTTTAGATGGTCTAAAATGCTGATGCTCTGGAAACCACAGTGGTAACTTAAAGTTAGATGTGCAGAGGAGCTCCCCTAGCAACTCTCTACGGTAGTTAACCCATGTATGCTGGCTAGTTTTGTGTCAACGTGACTCCCTGGAGGGGCGGAAGCCTCCATTGATCAGTCTACAGGCAGGCCTGTAGGGATTATTTTTAAATCAGGTGGAGGACCCAAACCATTGTGGGTAGTGCCATCCCGGGGCTAGTGGTCCTGGGTTCTATACAAAAGTAAGCCATGGGGAGCAAGCCAATAAGCAGTACTCCTTCATGGCCTCTGCATCTCCTCCTGCCTTCAGGTTCCTGCCCTGTTCAAGTTCCTGTCCTGACTTCCTTCAGTGATGAACAGTGGTGTAAAGCCTGAGTCAAATCAACCCTTTCCTCCCCAACTTACTTTTGGTTATGGCGCTTCATCGAGGCAATAGTGACCCTAACTAAGACATCATGTACAGACATTAACCTGAGCTTCAAAGTAAGTCAGTAGACACCATGCCTTATGTCACTGCTGGATATCTCACTTCCTCCTAGAGATGAGCCCAGTGCAGTGAACTAGAAAGCTATCTAGAAAGCAAAGATTCTGGAAGACTAGAGGATAGAGCCAGGACTGGAAATAAGAGCCAGATGCTCAAGGCTTAAGAAGAGGCTTGGCAGCTACCCTGAGGTCAACTTCCACATACAAGATGTATTGACAAAGAGTGTTCAGGATGTGTATTTCCACAATCAGTGCTTCCTTCAGCCACATGTGGAGACATACTGAACATGGAGAGAGCCCCAGAAAGCTGATATGTAGGCTTGCCAAGGACAGTCTCTGAGAATCCCAGCCCTTCCGTGGGACCAAGTCTACACCTTTATGATGCCCTTTCCCCGCTTGCGGTAACTTGGTTTCCATGTATGTAAAAAGGAGAAGGTCCCTGCTGGACTGAATAAAGAAGCAACATTTAAAAATAAATACCCACTACCAACAGCTCTTTGGCTTACAGTGTCTATAAATACCACCCCCATCATCCTTATTAGCGCTGTGGAGTCCTCTGAGTTCCAAGTTTTGCTCAGCACTTTCCAAATGTCATTGATGTCGACAAGAGCTTTGAAAGATTCCAGAATGGATGTGTTTCCTGCAGATTTCTACTTCAGGCTTTCTCCTGGAACTCTACTTTAAAACTAAAATAACTGTTCTACTGAGTCCTTCTCCCCTTTCAATAGCTTTGACTCCTGGTCCCAGCACCCCATGCCTGCTACCACCCAGAGCCATAGCAAGCATCAATTAAAAGCAAACTAGAACAGCAAGGCATGGTGATACATGCTTGTTATCTAACACTGGGGAGACTGAGGCAGAAACGTCACTGCAAGTTAGAGGCCAACCAAGGGCACATAGAAAGACCCTTCCTCAAAATTACAAAGATAGTGATGATAATTAATAATAAATCCTAATTAATAATAATAATAATAATAATAATAATAAATGATAATAATAAAAGGCCAGGTGATGGTGGCACATGTCTTTAATCTCAGTACTCTTGAGGCAGAGGCAGGTGAATCTCTGAGTTCAAGGCCAGCCTGATCTATAGAGTGGTTTCCAGGATAGTCAAGGCTATTCATAGAAACCCTGTCTCAAAAAAAAAAAAATACAGAAAAGAAGAAAGAAAGAGAGAGGGAAGAAGGGAGGGAAGAAAGGAGGAAGGAAGGAGAAAGGAAAGAAGGAAGGAAGGAAGGAAGGAAGGAAGGAAGGAAGGAAAAAGGAAGGAAGGAAGGAAGGAAGGAAGGAAAAAGGAAGGAAGGAAGGAAGGAAGGAAGGAAGGAAGGAAGGAAGGAAAAAGGAAGGAAGGAGAAAGGAAGGAAGGAAGGAAGGAAGGAAGGAAGGAAGGAAGGAAGGAAGAACCTGCCATATATTTGAGACATTAGTCTACTACTGCCCTATTATTACAATTAGGCAAAGCAGGCCCTAAAACAAATACAGGGTCCCAATAAGAAGAGTTGCACTAAGGATATGAACAGGCAGAGCAGCACCCTTTCAGAAGGCTGGGCCCGACCACTGACAAAGATACGTGATCGCCCAGGGTCCCACGACCAGGGTGCTGGCTAAGACGCGCGGACTCCCCTACAGCAGCATCTCCCCACGTCCTGAAGCTCGCAGAGCCAGACAAAGGAAACCTTTGCTTTACTTCCTCTTTGAGAACTGCATCTTTTCTGTATGTTTGGATTGAAAGCGGAGAGTCTGTTCTGCTCTCTCAGAGTTCCCAGCCTGAGGCTCCACGGGGTCCCAGCTCTTAAAGCCAGCCAGTAGCAAATAGAGCCCTTTAATATGTGTCCAGTTGGACCCTCTTAGCGCCCAGTCACCGAGGAATGCATGTTTACCTATGGGAAGCTCGGGCCATCTGCTTCGTCCTCAAGTCAGGTACCCTTTGTCTTCATTCTGGCAATGGTAGACATCCAAAGTCCCAAAGCAGTTTTCAGAGATGGGGACAGAGAAGACAGGCCAGACCTCTCATCTCAGCTGTCTGGTCTAGGCACCACCTGACAAAATGTCATCTATGGACCATACCTTGACTACAGTCAGCATTCCTTACCCTTTTTAAAAAATCGGGCAGTAACATTGATGTGAGCATCTTATTCTCCCTTTTTTTTAACCTAAATTGGCAGACACCTCAAAACTTAAACATTAAGTAAGAGATACAGCTCAGGGGTACAGCATGTGCTTAGCGAGTGCAAGGCTCTGGGTTCATCTCCCCAGCATCAATAAACAAATACTAAATATGTAATAAATAGTCGCACAGCTCTTGAAAGTGACTAGAGCCTCCTGGGTTTGGATCTGATTAACTCTGCTCCTGCTTTGATATGGTTCTGGGTTTTTCTTCCATCTGATGAAATGCTGCTGTTGACGAGAACTCGGGCTCGGAGCTAACATTAACAACCAGCTTTCAGCCAGGATGCAAAGGAACTGAGAAAGTCTCTTTTAGGGTTTTAAGAAGTGTGTGTGTGTGTGTGTGTGTGTGTGTGTGTGTGTGTGTGTGTATGTGTGTGTGTGTGTGTGTGCTTGTGTGCCCATGTATGTGTATCTGTGTATTTGTGTGTATGTGTATGATTGTGTGACTGTGTCTGTGTTTTTCTGTGTTTGTATTTGTTTGTGTGGGTGTGTTTGTGTATGTCTGTGTGCCTGTGTGTACCTCTGTGTGTCTGTCTCTGTGTGTCTGTCTCCGTGTATCTGTCTCTGTGTGTCCGCCTATGTGTGTGTATATACATTTGTGTATCTGTATGATTGTGTGTCTATGTGATTGTATGTCTGTGTTTGTGTGCATCTGTGTTTTCTGTGTCTGTTTGTCTTTTGTGTCTGTGTGTCTGTGTGTGTCCTTTGTTTGTTTGATTGTTTATAAGAAAGGTCTTATGTAACTTATGTCCATGAGACCCTCCTCTTTTTGCTTCCACCTCTTAAGAGCTGGCATGACAGGTGTGGGCCACTATGTCACACTTACAGTGTGTTAAGGAGCTGGAATCCCCAAACTCATTAGTGAACTGAACAACAGACCAACCTTCCTAATAGGGCTCTACGGAAACCAAACAAGAACTCTGACGCTATTTGTCTAGTGTCTTCTATGCCCCAACCACCCTAGCTGTCTTATTTCTTATAATGTTCCCAACAACCTTCGGAAATCGGAGAAAAACATCCCTCTAACGATTCCATAATCGTCACCCGGAAACCAGCTTCTTATTGAAGTCTTCAGAGCTCATTACTAGAGCTGAGATCTATACTGAGGTCTCTGTCTAGAAATGCATTTAACTTTGAACATCAGGCACTGTTCTTCTGGATGTTGCTTTCAATCTCCTACACCAGCTATGCTCCACTCACAGTGCTCCGGTGACCCAGACATGGCCTTTATGTAAACAGTCCATAGTGCCTAAGCTAGAATGAGCATGGGGCTACAAACCCTCTGCTTTGTGCTCAGAAACAGTTCTGAAGTGGTCCACCATTAAAGTAAAACCTATTTGACCACTCATGTTGAATGGGAAATGGGTTAGGATGGCCATCACTCCCTAGCACAGTCTACTCCTCTAGAATCCCTCTACACCTGATTTCTCCATTTCCCAGCTGAATGGGAAATCTGAGGACTGGGAGGATAGAATCATGAACTGGAAGGGCTCCAGTCCCTGGGTGGTTTGGAGGCGGGGACAACACTTGCTCCACTCCACCCTTTTCATATTTGACTAGACTGTGAAATGAGGGGGGAAATATAATTTGTTCTGTGTTGTAACATCTTTGGAGTATTGTCTTATGCGAGTTACCCTCATGGTTAGGTCTTTGAACAGATGGGAGCCACACAACTCTGCTCATTAGGGTGTAGCTTCAGTCAAAAGAAGCTAACGTATACAGCTGAGGCTACTATGTGGCTGGGTGCCATGGCACCCTCCCCTGGTGGGGCTCCCTTGATCAGGTCCTCACTGCTAGGGTACAAGAACAAGGAGGCAAAGGCTATGCTATCCAGGTGTCGCCAGCCACCATCAGCACCCGTGTTGGGGTTTCTTAGAGAAAATGAGCTATTTCCTGGCACACCCCCCACATTTTCCAGTGAATGGCTTTAATGCCATTTCAGTCAGAAACTCCATTGTTTTAAACATAGTCTCATGATGTGGTCCTAGCAGCCTTGAGGTCATGGCAATCCTCCTGTTTCAACCTTCTGATTGCTTGGGTTATAGGTGTGTGCTACAAGACCCTATACTTGTCTGTGCCAAGAACAGGAATCTGGCTTCCTCTATGACATGTCCTCTCTCTTCTAGATTCAATGACTCCATGAAAATAAAGAGGAATCCTCCCCCAGTAAGAGCCCACCTTCCTCAAAATGATTGTAGTTTTCAGATCCTGGGGAAATGTCCTTTCTTCTTGTGTTTGCAGTGGGAGTCTCTCTCTCTCTCTCTTTCTCTCTCTCTCTCTCTCTCTCTCTCTCTCTC